>JAVQJG010076785.1:0-27990 GCA_036024015.1 Craterocephalus amniculus | reverse complement strand
TGTGTTTGATAACTGGGTACTCTATCGATTTTTGTCCGATATTAGGATTTTAGATCGATATCATTGAATCATTGACCATACGATCGATGTATCGATACAGATCGATGTATTGTCCCACCCCTAGCATTATAAATCAAAAGAGGAGTGCAGAAGAGTATTGCAGGGGATAAAATACCATACTGTGTCATAAATCTGGAAAATAATCCGCCATTGTGCAAGATGTGATATCAGACAATGAACAAAGCAGGACAAATAAACACTTACAGTATGATGGCATGGTGGTAAAGAGAAAGACTTAGTTCCCTTGAATATAACCAATCTGTTAGGAATCATTAAATTAAAAGACAAGAAGGTTTTTTTAATTTTTTTTGGCAGGAAGTTAGGAAACACTTATCCTTTTAACCAGATTTTTTGTGCAGAAAATGTGCTGCACTCAGCTTATGTATCAGCCAATTAAATAATCAGTGGGGAACATTGTCTTAATTCCGACAAACATTTTCCCAGAACTGTGCTATTAAAACTGCATGCCCCAACCATATCTTGAGGTGTTGTTGCTTTATAAAACACCCTCAAATAGCTTTAGAGCACTTTTCCTGATGTGTTACCCTTTTTAGTGTATAAAGCATGATAATGCCTTTTAACGAGGGCCTGGGGAGAAGCTCCTCTCTGAATTCATTATAAAGCTATTACTGTATAATGAAGGAAAAAAATCCAAGTATTATGTTTGACTCTTAGGTGAAAGAGTGAGTTCAGTTTTAATTAAAGCAAATCAACTGCATGAATCATGAGAGTGCAGAACAGATAAAACCAAAAAAAGTTGAACAGTTGATCATTATGCAGAATCCGCTACAGTATATGTCTAAGTAACTCAAACAGTTTCATATCTGAGCAAATAAATGAGCAGAGTGAGAAAGTGTAAATTATGTGGCAACCCGACCCACTGCAAGCAAAATTCTACACTATCTAACTTTTTGTAAACATCCACTTCAATCCTGCGCTCATTAATTTGCATCCTTTTCTTCGGAGCAACTATTATGTCAGTGCAACCTTCCATTAGAGGCCCGTGGCATGGGACTCTGTTTTTGTTATTTTGGGTGTGGGCTAGTATTATGCACTATTCCAACAAATTGGAATATATTATGCCTGTACCAAACCACTCATATTACCCATGGAGTTTGCAGATTAATCCTTCCATGGATTAAACGTCGCACACAGATGGTGGGCATGTTGCATCTACATCAGTTGACCTGCTACAATTGCTCTGTGACTATCAACAGTGCGCTATCTGCACAGATTACAGCAAAGCACATAAGGCTTGAAAATATGAAATTTCAGGGGATGCATTTTGTACATGTCTATTCAAGTGTATTTTTCTCTTATTTTATTATGACCTATACTAAAATAGATTGAGTGGAAATGTGTAGTATTGACGCTGTAGGCTACTGTACTTTTTTTCTTATTATTTGTCAGTTCATGTAGAATAAAAATACTTTTGTGGATATTATGTAAATACATTCTTACAGCCATTGTATTTATAGGAGTTTATCTTAATTCAAAGCTGAGTCTGGAAATCTTTGATTACATAAACATTTGGTACTTTAGAGCCCATGGCAGCATAGTGGTAAGCAGAAGTAATTTTAATATATTTCTCATAAAATTCATAATTGTCATGGTTAACTCCACCTTAAACATAAAAGATGCTAAAAGGAAGCATAAATCTTAAGTTTTGAATCTTATCCTGGTTATTTCCTGTGCTGGTCTAGAAAATAGCTGTAATAAAAGTGTAAACATAAAGTAAAGCAGATGCTTTTTCTCTTGAAGCCGTGAAAGTGTTAAGACCCTCACACTCTCATTAATCTCTATTGGCCCGTGTCAGTGCGAAAAAAGAAAGGCGAGATTACTCCCATTCCCGGCCTCAGACTCTCATTTAGCCACACACTCCAGCCCATTATTCAGGCATCATGGAAAGCCACAAAACAAATGGTATTTACCTCAAAGGCCATATTACTTCATGGTGGAGGGATGGGAAGCAAGGACTCCCTAAGACAGGAAAAGGAGGAGGGTTATGGACACGAGTTTGCAGCTCATCATGGGGCTGCAGAGCACTGACTTCCTCTGCGAGTGTCAGGCTGTCATCTGTCATCCCAGAGCATGACAAACGGCTCAAACAAGCCGGAGAAGGATTTGACACAGATGTCTGACATCACCATCTAATCCTTCACCGCACTCTGGAAACACCACTGTGGGATGAACTTGATTGCCATGGCAACAAAGCGAAAAATAATCCTGCAGAATCTGAAAGCCTGGGTAATTGGGTCTGATTTTGATTGTGGTATTAAATCGCAGCCATGCTTCTGCTCCAAAGAATGACTGATTTCCAAACAAGTGTGTAGTTACAGTAATTAGTCACCCACATGAAGACGGCTTGACGGCAAACTATCAAAGTCCAAAATCAGAGAGCTTCCTGTTGGTTTCAACCTGCAAGCTTCTTACATGGCTGAACCACGGCTTAGCTCCAAAAGTAACGCTGATTAAATCTAAACAGCTGTGCCGTCTATCATCTGCTTTGGTTTTTGCGGCAGAGATGTCAGCATCCAAAGAGTCAGCATTTAACTTAGAAATTAGGTCCAGTCAGAGAAAGTGATATGAAGATAAAATAAAAGATAAATGTGTTAAAGGATGATTCAAGGCGCCGATGAGTGACGCTATGTGGGAGTCTGAGTTTGTCCTCAGTTTAGATGCTGAACAGGCCTGCTCTTTGATCAGCTGTAGATAAAGCAAAGCAAAGTACAGACCTGGCTGAGCAGAATCTGACCCTCTTGGGGAAACAGAGATGAGACATACATACAAATGAGGAAAACCAAAGACAGCAATGAATAAATCTAGTTATTAAACAATTCAGTCAATATCATGTTAATGTTTATTAATTGTAAATTACAATTTAATATTTGTCCCTTCAGCTAAAGTAAATCAGCAGAAAAGCCTAATTTACTCGTAAAACTGCATTTTATCTGTCTCGAAGGCACGGGTGGGTTAACTAACAACAAGCTAAACCTGTTTTTCTGCAGTAGTCCAACACTGTGAGATGTTTTGTCTCTAATATAAAGCAGCTTATGGTGCACTTTTGTGAAAAAGTCCTGAACCCGCCCACATTTTTTGGTTTGTAAGGAACCAGACTGTCTTGTAACCTTATGTAATGGTCTGTAGCAATTGTTCTCCAGGTTTTGTGATGGTCTTTAAAAATGATTCCTTTTGCTGCTTTTTGTCTCATTTTCAGTCTACAGTAGTCCTTGCACTGTACCTCACCCCTTCCAGGAGAATGTGTGTGTTTTTTGTTTGCTTCTTTCTTGAATCATTATAAGTCTAAAGTCGATTATCAAAGGCTAAAAAGGAATTTAACCTAAGAGATGAAACTATGTTGTGTTTACACCTAACAAACACCCATTTAGCAAACTATAAATTTTACTTTTACAGGCAGCCAGTTGCAAAGAGTCACAATTTGTTCCTGTTTCTTTAGTTACGCATACAAAAAGTGCCCAGGACAACATTGTTCGACAAACGAAGGATAACATTGTTGCAATAAGAAGGTGATTTCCAAGAGCTAGTGGCTAAAAAGTAGGCATATCATGGTGCCAATGAACATTTTCTATTACTTGACCTCTGTCTTGGCCACAGCTTCCTCCTGTGAATAGAGGAAAGTTTTTGTATACTATTGTCTCTAGCTCTGTCCTTCTTTTTTTCTTTGTTTTCCTCTATAATGTCCTCTGGTGTTTCTTTGCTGAATCAGGCATGCACATTCAGAATGCCCAGTGTGTTGATGTCCAGTTATTTGTGTGTGAGGCAATGCAGTAAAGCAAAATCTGCTGTAAAGTTGATGCAGCTTTCCAGAAAAAAAGGTTGTAAAAAATTAGCATTTACAAAAATGCCAAAATGGCATCAGTACAGTTAGAAAGATATTTTAGCAGTCAAAAAGTTACATCATGCTATTTTAAGAAATATGACAAAAGAAAGTGACTTGACTGAAATAAAAAAAAAGGAGTGCCAGATTAACAGTATCAAAGTAATTTATTTCAGAAATGTGTAAAAAAAAACAAAAAAAAACCAACTTGCAATGGATGGAGAAATTAATCTTTCTAACTTCCTCCTTCCAGGCTTGCTTTAGTACAGCTCAAATTATCGAACAGGTTACACTTCTCAAAAGTTACATCAGCAAAAATAGATACACAGTCCCCGGCTACCTCCCATCATATGCTCCACCCTCAATGGTGCCGTCAATGGATTCCTCAAATCCTGGAATCACCTAGAACTAATGTGAACAACTTACCTGGTGTGGAGTGTTGCTACGTGGCGATGGTCACTGTGGTCAGACTTGTAAAAAGGAACTTAAGGTTTTTTTTTTCTTTCTGTATCTCCATTAAATGGGTTTGGTTGCTCTTTTTGTTTTTTTCTGGTGGGATTGTTTTTCTAGGGAAATTGATGGTGAATATCATGGTTTTATCGATCATGGGAGAAATACAAATAAAGTGTACAGATGTATCTGAAGAACGCTGACTTGAGAAGCAGAGACTTAGTGGTCAAACCATCAAAACTAAGGGAAAACTTATTCTACTTTGGCCTCTATGAACTATCATTAAGTAGTATTAGTATTCACAAATATTAATGATAACTTAAAGATATTACACTGAATTTGATAAATGTTATTGATAAAAGTAAACAGAAAAATACTTTAACGATGCCAAAAAATTTAATTATTTTGCTGAAAAAACAGCAAAAAAAACTGTTGATAAACTGCTGGAAAGCTAAAGAGAAGTGTAGTTGAAATAACAAGAACTTATCATGAATGGATCAGTTTGTTCTGTTTGTATTCTGGCAACAACAGGGTTAATGACATGATGGAGCATCAGCGACTTTTCCATGTTCATATCAAACAGTTCAACATTTGAGGTGCCTTTTCTATCACAGAATAGAATCTTTTATTTTTATCTCTTTGTCTGCAATCTCTTTTTACCCATCTAGTCGCTGGTCCTGGTAGAACTTCCTTTCCTCTTGCTCTAAATTTTTCTGTGACTGTGCCTATTCAGGTTGGATCAGTGGTGATATTCATTCATCATGGGGATTTATCAAAGAAATGTGCAAAGGTAGCACATATACAGTAACCTTTTGTTAACAAAAGGTAGCATGGTTTCAGATAATAGTGATAATAGATAATAGATTAATAGTGGGCCATACTGTGACCCAATTAACAGTAATATTCTTAGATTCATTCATAATATGTAAACGGTAGTAACTGCGAAATGCTGATGTTTTTTTCAGCTGGTTTTCCTTGAAAATAACACACATGGAGTGTTTAGAAATCTGTGAATCAGTTTAGTGCCAGAAATACTGCTAGGGTGAAAAACACCTGAACCGTGACAGAAAATGGGTATGACAACAGTACTCAGCTGGTGCTAAGTGTGTGTGATAGAGAGAGAGAGAGTAAGAGAGAGAGAAAGAGAGATAGAGAGAGAGCCTTCAGCAAATACTGAAACCCCTCTGGGGGACTGGTGACATTTCTCAGTTTTGTGCACCACACACATTATATCCATGGTTTAACAGGAGTTGTGATCTGGCCTCTGGATGGGATTCGGCAGTGTCACCATAATCACTGACACAATTTTTATCACAGACTTACCAGCATCCACTACCTTTCAAAGAGTGTCACATGACAATGAGTTGATGTCTAATGCTGTTAAGCTGATTTTCGAGATTTGTTCAGGCACAACCGCAGCTGCATATTGCACTTGATGTTGGTGCAACTGGTAACATCCTGTGCAATCATTTATTTAGAGCACTGTGCACAGATGCATGTTTGGGATGAATTTGCATGAGTGACGATGAGTTGCCGAAAGAGAAGGAGGGTGCATATTTTAAATGCCACGTCTCTTTTCCCAACATTGATACCACAAACTGTACGACATGAGCATCTGCCCACTGAATGAGAATTAGAAAAGCACATCAAAGGCTGTGATTGAGGCGGTTTGTTCCACAGGAGAAGAGTGAAAGAAACTCGGCCAGTAATTTCGGATGTGAATTACTTTCATCATCCACACACAGATGGCAGCCATAATAATCATGTTACCAGGTTTACTTTGCAAAACAGAATTTTCCTGTTCTCAGAGTCCCGAGGGATGGTAAACAGAGGACACTGCTCCTCTTATTCATAGGAAGTGGAACATACATGCACACTCACCGGCTTGATTCTTACCCTTAATGGAGAAGAGCACAATCTGTGTCTCTCATGGTGCTTCACTTCTGAACTGATACTCTGCAGAGTACAAGCACAAAAGCCTTTGGGTGTAATGCTCTCCTTAAAGGATAAAGCTGATGTTGTTCTGTTTTTTCATTCACACAGCTACCATGAAAAGGTAAAAACCAATCTCAGCTCCTTCCAACTTCTCTACATTGTCTCAGGCTGAAGCTATTAGTTCAGGTGGATGATGTAAAACGCTGGTTTCCAAAAATAGCTGGGAACTGCAGTTTACAGCAGACATCACTTAGTTAGGATAAATATACAGCAGATTGCACATCAAAGCATACCATAAGCTGTAGTCCTGTAAATTAGATCTCCATTCTGTACCAGTGCAGGTTTCCCCTTCCTGTCATGATGGCTTGAATGGATGGAAAGTGATATGTGCGATGTGCCAAGCATAATGCCTGAATGAGCTTACAGTTTAAAAAAAAACAATATAAATAAAAAGAAAATATCTGGGGAAAAGAATGAAAAAAACTGAGGTGAAAACCATACAATTTCATAATAAATAAATTGATAATAAATAAATAAAGAGATAAATAAATGTTACAGAAATAAATACATAAATAAGAACAAATAAAAACAAATATACTGTAAAATAGAATAACTAAATGTCAAGAAATAACAAACAAAGACAAGAAGTGTTTTGATAAAAATTTGCAACACCAGGCATTAAGCAGTTAAGTTGCTTTTCTTAAAAAATGAGATCATATAGAAAAGAAAAGGCACTTTCAGAAAAGAAACTGTTATATTCAGAGCTATTCACTGGGGTTAGGTCGGAGTTAGTGGCAAAGTCTTCATTATTCTCCTCTCAAGATAGTATGTTCTGTATTTTTAAGGTATGCTTCAGATCATTACACGTTATGTTTCTAACAGCAGTCAGGTTTTTGTATCAGTTTTTTCTAAAAAGAGTTGATGTGCATAAAGGGAGCTGGAAAAGCCTAACGTGACTGTTGTGACATAATGTACATGCTACTCACATGACTGATCACATGAGCAGTCATCTGTATCTGCCTCAGTATAAACATGGCCCAAAGTCGTGGTCATGAAAGAATGAACCCAATTTAAATTATTCCTGCAGGTCAGAAGACCAGTCTGTTATTTTCTCTGTCCATGTTTAGTGTCTGGTTAGAGGCTACTGCACTGTTATTGCTTCCATGTGTAATGTACACTTCCATCCGCTGACATGCTTCACAGACGTTTTATTCCCCAGACCAGAGAATGGAAACATGCAATTTTTGCTATTCTATTTTTTATTAAGCTGCATTTCAAAGGTTTGATTCAAATTCTCTCCTCTATGGGGTGGAAACTCATCTGATGATGAACTTCCGAATTTGAATTAGTTAGTTCTCCCAACTATCAGTAAACATTGCCATTGCCTCTGACTGCAAAACAGGTCTAAATATTTTTATAAAAAGAAATTTTGCACAAACATACCTTTCCTCTTAAAGAATTGTATAGAACTGCAGTTCAGGTTATCTGCTTTTCAGGTATTTCAGGGGTTTTCACAGAAAATCTTCCACACCAACCTGAGCTTCATCTCACCCATTAGCTGCTTTTTCCGTATTACATCATGTCCTGAGGAAATGGCTACCTGATAATGCTTTATGGGCAACAATTATTTGATTTGTCAGAGTGCTGCTCACAGAAGCCCGTGGCTGCTGACTGAATAAAGTTTGAAGAGTCAAAGATTTTAAGTGGCCATTAAATCTGTGTTGGCTGACCTTTTCAAACAATTACATTGAAGAAGTCAGTCCCCTAACAAGCTGATTTCAGCTTGAGACCTTTACAGAAGTTACATAAGAACTCAGATTTCTTGGGTTGCTGGTGACTTTATTTGGTTCACCTTCCCTTAAATTTTTCACTCTAAACTGAACAAAACTAAAATTACATACTAATCTTACTAAAAATGTTGTATGGAGTGTTTCAATTGGTAACTTTTTTTAAACAACTGTATTATTATATTGTCAGTACTCTTTACTGGTTGCATTAGTCCCTTAATGTGATGAAGCCACAACTATTTTGATAAGAATGGGCTTTATCCTGCTACTGCAAGGCAACTCTTTTCATTACTGGAAAAAGTGATTAATCCAGGTGTGCCCGACATGACAGCAATGGCCGGACACACCTGGATTAATCAGTTTGTCCAGTAATGACAGACAGGAAACAAGGAGCTCCCTTAAGTTTAGGAAGTATAAAGCTGTGCATAAAGCCCATTTAATTGCTTTAAAGTGCCTACATGACACTTTAAACTAAATATGTAGGAAAACCGAAAAAAATGTAATAAAATGGTAAACCAGCTGATTGGTCAAATACTGACCATTGCAATCAATTAATGAATTGCTTTTTCTTGATTTAGTTGACTGATAAAAATAAAAATATATATTGACATCCTCTTATTTCATTTTACGGAAAAATAATTACATACAAAAGTGTTTGGATGAGATGTTATGACTTATAGCAACTGAAAATCTCTTTTTTGCCATAAAGATTTGAAGAATTCGTGGCCTTATACTGTAGACCCTTGTCTTTATTACTGAAACTCTTTGTGTGAGCCTAGATGATCCATCTATTATTTCAAGATGCAACAACCCACCAGCTGAGAGCAAAGAAAACAGGGACCATGTTACACAATTTTAATACTGTTTTTAATCCATCCTTTCTTTCTCACTTTCTCTTGTTTCTGACTGACTGTAAATCACCTTTGAACATTCCTGCATGGTTTTAATGTTATTTTCAAGTAAATTTTAAATTGCCTTGCACATGAAATGTGCAATACAAATTAATTTGGCTTGCTGTATTGTCCTCTCTGGACTGACGCCCTATTGATTGCAGGGTTGGTTGTTACTCGGTTAACCTTTTCCATGCTCATACCCCAGCTAGACACCAACAGACCATTAAGTAACTGCTTCTGAATGAGCCTGAGAAGAAGGCAAAAAAAACAAAAAGCTGAGGGGGAAGCTGCCCCTAAATTACGAAATAGCTTTATGTCCAACCTGGGAAGCGTTTTGTTCAACCTAAAGATGACTTGATGTGAGAAGTTGGAGTCAGAAGCTTATTCACCCTTACAGGAAAAACCCAAAGATACAGATCCATCTGTCTGCAACAAAAATATCACACATACTAAAATAAGTCTTACTTACAGACTGTGTTTATTTGGATATAAACTGCTTTGTTCTCAAAACGTTGGATCTAGAATGTGAAAGAGAGACTTCACATTTTCAGTCCTGGCTGAACCACAGTGTTCTAGTTCTTTTTTTTATCAGGTTGTATAATGAATCACACAGAAGAAGAGCAGTGTCCCATTTCAGGTCTTTCATGCCAACACAGGACCAGCCAACCACAAAAGGTCTGATTCAGTGATTTAGAAAAAAATAGAGAAAAAAAGGGTGCAGGGAGGGATGAGAGAAAGAAAGTAGCGAGAAGGGAGATGTAAAAACAGTCCCAAAGGCAGTGAAGAGGCAGCTGGCTCAGAGGTGTGTGTGCCCTATTTTTAGTTTCCCTCATGCACATCTCCAGCTCAAACAGCTGCTGGAGCGTTGTAACACAAAAAAAAACTTCAGCCCACTGTCTCTGCCGAAAAAAATCCAAGCAACAGGAAGGCAAACTCCAGTCCGACTTCGGTGCTCCAGCTTTCATTGGCTCCCAGCTCAAGCCCCACCTCTTGGTCCAGCTTCCTCTCAGACTGTGTTTTCACTGAGGCTGAGATTCTTATACATATGGACACAAACACAAGTCACATGACATGCGCACAGACTGCAGCCTGACAAGCAAGATAGCTGCAAATAGCCTCTGTCCGCCCTATGTGAGTAATATATAGGGGGGCACAACGGCCAGGGAGAGCAAAGTAGGTCATTAATGACATGCAGGTTTCAGATGTCACTGTGGTATCCTCTGGAAGGGCAGGAATGCAATGCATCTTCCCTTGTTAACATTAGATTTACAGTTTTCCTACAAAAACACAGATTTTTTGCACTCTATTATGGTAACTAAATATTTAATTCATGAAGTGCTTAAGGAAATCTTAAAAATCCAGCTACGTTGTCTCTCCAGACTGAACAGCAGCAACATCTTTTTTTTTTTAAACATCTATTTCTGTTGCTGCCAGGAGAATGGACACATTTGATGCATCTTTAAAAAATAAATTAAAATGTCCCTGAGCAGGGCCTCATTTAGGCTCCAGCTGAAACAATGTCAGCGTCGCGATAATAAGTTCCGGCATACGTAGGTAGGGGAGCATCTTAGTGAGCTACCCAGAAGTAAGAAAAGAGGTTCTTTAATTTATTTATCAAATATAAAATATTTAAGGGATTCAATCTGCCAGCATGAGGAGGACCAGGCAGAACAAACTGTGGGTGGAAAAATGGTAAAGTTCCTTAATGTGGTTGTTTAAAAAAAGTATCTGATGGAGCCCTGCTTATATTTTAGTCCTGCATTACATTTTCAGGCTTACAGGCAGTCATGACTAAGTCACAGTGACAACACAATGTGGGCCATTACCACATCCAGCTGTTGTCAGTCGGACTGTCAAATAGTGAATGTGGAAATTCACCCGAGCACGAGACGCTGTGTCAATATATCCTCTAAACTTAAGTTCACATGGCTAGCCTAAGAAAACTGCAGCTGTTCCAGTTGAGCCAGTTTGACTTGTTTGCTGTGTTTTTCCTTCAAACATGAGCTCCAGCCTCTTTTCACACATTTACTTTGTGAGAGAGAAACAGCCTCTATTGAAGCCACTCAATACACCTTTAAAAAGAAAGAAAAACAACATAAATGAGTCACCTGGGAACCGCTGCAACTATGACACTCACTAACTTTTAGGTGGAGGATTATTCCCTTCTGAAAGGGAGAAGTTAATTATGCGGCTTTGACGCACCTAATGTGCCATTCCATTTGTGGCTAATCCTCGCCGAACTGCCACACAAGGATTATGCATCCTGACTGACACCTTGTTCAAATTAAACTGCTGAAACATTACTTCATTCACGCCATAGGGACACATACCCCAGTCAAATGATCAAACAGGGCAGCAGGCAGAGAGGGCAGAAAAAGTCCCCCCTAAAAAAATATGATAAGGCAATGCTGAGACAGATCACATTCAGTGAGTTAGCAGCACCCGGAATAAGACAGCACTTTAAATAAAACATGAAAGCTGGAGGAGAAGACGCTCCTCTATAAGCAGAAACTTGTGGCAAGCAATGATATTCTGCGAGACTGCACAGCCAGCTCAGAGGCATCCCTGGGGAGGCCCTTCCCTTTGCATCAGATAGACTGCATATTAGAACCATCAAACATGGTCTCACCCAACAAGGAAGCCAGACTGACATCACCACTAAGGTGCTGACTTCTTTTCTCCACTCCTTATATTTGAAATAATGGGGGAGGATCACGGGCATGAAAGCATGGCACTTGTCAGGTCTAATTGTCAGTCAGGAAAAAACATCTTCATCGCTAAAACCAATTCGTGTTTGGACACCACTCAGCTGCTGGAGTCACTGTGACAGGCTGGAGGGAACGGGCCGCATCAGCGTTGATGTGAACATTTAAATAAGTCATGGCCTTTTCTGTTGCTCTCAGTCTGTCTGTAAAAGCCATATGTACATTTTTAGAAATCTCCTCGTTCTGCTGACGTGAAGAAATACATGAAAGATTCATGTTTGTTTAAAAAATTCAGACTGATGTTCTGAACTTACAGTGCATAGCTGGTATAGTTAAATTATTTAGCCCTGGGATGCAAGACTGAGAATTTAGGGTTATGTATGAGCGTGGGTGAAATTTTCAAACAATTAAAGCTTTTGGATGAAAATAAAATGATTACATCCTATGCAAACACGGGTTCTTGATATAATAAAACAATGCCTGTAGCCCACCTTACTCACAGAAATGGAGGATAAGAATGTGCTTATAGAGCTCAGCTTTGATTTCCTGTGGTGTCGGTGTGGGCTTTGGAGGCTTCAAGCTGTAGAGCAGGTCAGTGAATGCACCAGCAGGGGGAGACCATGTCACATGTCAGTGTCGCAAATACTGATTCTTTCTATCCTTTTATTCTCAATACATGTTTAAGTCTGTAAAGAAAAAGATGAACATTTAGATAAATAAAAAAAACCTACTTAGCCTAAAAACTAAAAGACTGGGGTTAAAAAACTTAATTTCCTGATGCAGATCTAACAGTGGGAATTACTCCCAAACCCTCCTAATTAACTCATAGCTTTTAAAATGCGTGTCATTCTTTCAAGATGACAAAAAGGTTTGTGAAATCTTCTCATAACTCAATCTTTTTACTTTTGGCAGTCTACAAGGATGTTGTAATCAACCCGATGAGCTGTTAAGGGTTAAAATAAGTTCGTCATGACGCTGAAATCCGATACAGTTCCTGATGAATGAGCCACTGAGCTGTGCTCGACACGTTTTAACCAGTTTTGTTTCAAGTACAATCTCACAAAGGTGGATTTCGTCTTGTTATAAAGTTCTGGCACGCGCTATGTGGTAAGGTGAAACTCGCGCGCCCTTTCCAAAGCGCTGTCCCCGCGTCCTGTTCCTCCCCGGGGGGCGCACTGCGTCATGGCGACGACAAATTACGTGCGCATTTCTTAACTTTGGAGTTGGAAAGAAATCGCTTTGACGGGGAGCAGAAAACGTGTAAGTAGTCTGAAAACACTTGTTCAGGTAAAAATGTGCGGGTATTTCCTGTTGCTAACTTACCTGCGCAGTCAGGTGAGCCGACATCTGTAAACCAGCTGCACAAAACAGTTTGTTCAAGTAACTCAACGTATAAGTTTTCTAACCGAACATTGGACCCTGTTATTGGACTTTGGTCAGTAGTGTGGTGAGCAGAACTGTCATGGTTGCCTCTCATGTCACTGAATGAGCTTTTTCCACTCTCTCTATCTCAGCATGGTGGATTACCTGATATCAGGTGTTCCAGGGATCTTTGACACAAAGACCAGCGGCTCTTTAAATGGAGGAACTGTCTCTGATGGCCTTGCTGGAATGCCCCCTGTGTTCAGAGCGGCTGGATGCATCGGCCAAGGTTCTGCCCTGCCAGCACACTTTCTGCTTGTCCTGCCTGCAGAAGCAGGAGGCAGCCCACTCCCAGCTGCTCTGCCCGGAGTGCTGCGCTCCTGTCGCGGCCAGGACGGTGAAGGAGCTTCCTGAGAACCTGCTGCTGGTGCGGCTTCTAGAGGAGCTCCGTGGCTTGTCTGGGCCCAGCAGAAACACTCAGAGAGCCCGTTATTCAGTGCCCTTGTCAAGGGGGAGCCTGAGAGCCAGGGAGGATCAACAGCAGGAGAGTCAACACAGAGAAAAACAAGGTCACAGTGAGGTCAGTGCACTACCCTGCCCTCTGAATTTCTTTCACTAAGACCCCAATTAGCTCTTACTAATTGACATTGTCACTAATAGACAGTCTCACAAACTGAAGTTCTTAATGATGAATGCTCTGAAGATTTTGGATTTTCTTTTCTATAATAGCATAAAAGTTGAATCTCAGAAGAGCTGGAGGTGATCTGATGTATTGAACATACTGTAAATCGGGTTTCATGTGGGCTTAAAGATGCTCCAAAGATCAATGTAGCTTGTATGAGTGTAAGTTCACTCAGAGCTGATTATTTTCTTCCAATAGGATAAGAAAATTAGCCCTAATCCTCCAGAACTCTGCCCTTACACATAGCTAATTGAGAGAGTCTTTAAAGCCTTCTTTAAAGGTTAAAAGGTGTTAAAAGACTTATTTCTCACATATCATACATTCTCATAGTGAATAGGAAAAAAGTCATTTCAATATGCTGCTTAGAAAATCATCTAAATCATAAAGAACTAGTTTCATTAATCAAATCATTTGTGGCAGATATGTCCAGTTAAAAATATTATATTTGGTCATTCTGTCCCCTGTTTGACCCCATTTTTACTTAATATATAAGTCTGGTAAGTAATTTAAATTATTCTATTCCAAAACAAATTTCAAGGACTGAGTCTTAAAAGATTAATGGTAAGTAAAAATCATATTTTGCATTGTTACTTCTACTCAAACCGGTCATTCTCTTGAGGACTGTGAAGTTACTACACAGCTTGTACACCATGACATACTTTACACTGATGTTTAATTCTCCAATGTGGAAAAAAACAGACCCGTCTTGTCTGTTGTGCTCTGTTTTCGAGAACTCTTCTCAGAGGTTAAGAGTTTAATCCAAATCCATGCCTGAGTTCAGGCAGAGTATAAAAATCTCAACCAGTTTCACAAGGGGGAGTTTGGACATTCTGCCAAGGACGAAAAATAAAATACGGGGATAGGTCTGATTAGATGTGAGGGGAGTTCAGGAGAGATCAGGCCAAGTAATATTAAATGTCCTAGTTGTTTTCAGTGTGCTCTCATGTTACCTCTGGTCAGTGATGTGTTGTTTCTGAAAACAGTAAGCAGCTACACCAAAATCTGAAATGATAACCGATATCTTCAAAGAGAAAGCTGTCAAAATCTGTTAAAAAAGATGCAAAAACAGTCATCCTGCTCTGTTAATGACTACCTCTAATGGATAGGATACCGGATAGGGATGTAACGATTCACTCAAGCCACAATTCGATGAGATTCAATTTGATTCGATTCGATTCTTAATTTTAAGTTCTCGATTTTGATTTCTTTTTTACGATTATTCTCTAACAAAACTAATTTTAGTTACTTTATGGTCAAATGAATTGTCTTTTTTTTATATTCGCCTTTTTCTCCCTTGTTTAAAATTGTGACCTCTTATTGCCAAACAAAACTTAACATTGAACAAATAATTATTATATATATGGAAATTATCACAAGTGCTTTTGCATAAGAAGTTTCATTTGTTTTGAACATCATCTGCACTGATTGCATTGATGCATTGCATGCAAATCGATTTTCCTTTTTTACATCGATTGCCATTTAAACCAGTTTGAATCAATTTTAAATCAATTTTGAAGTATCGCTACAAACCCGTAATACTGAATATATACTATTTTAAGAAGGCTGAATATAAACACATCAAATTCACTGTGTTAACAAACACATATCTTCATACTAGATATCATACAGCAGCTGATATGTGGATCTTCTGTGCTCCTCAGGGTGCTCTCAGAACCTCAGTATACAACCAGCAGGGCGATAAGTCAGCAGAGCTGATCTTTGCACCTGCTAATAGCATCTCCCCAAACCACCAAGTGGACGACAACTGGCACCATGAGGACTCCAGTGATAGCAGCAGAACATCTGTCAGCGTGCTGCAGCCGGCTGGCCAGATGCCTCAGCTGCAGCCCCCCGAGCCGGCCCAGCCACCATCTCTCTGCACGGCGCTGTGTGACTTTTACCCAGAAGAGATGACTCTGGAAAACAGGAAATATTGTCTCAGCTTTCACAAGGTCTGTCACTCAAGCAGCAGGAAAAGCTAATTTTTTACTGTTTTGGTGTTTAATACATTTAAACAGGCTGAATAAACTGCGACTGCCCCCACAGTAAATGTATACGTCAAGAAATATTTAGACAGGATTGATTTAATTTATTTTATGGTGATGGTTTTTAAGAAGATGAGCAAATGGTGCGTTTTACCTTTTTCTTTTTGCACTGTTTGCAAAAGGTGATGCTATTTCATCCTCATTGTGTAGTTATTCAGAGTTAGCTACAAAGACGTAAATCAGCCAATTGTGATATGTTTTAATTCTGTTTTAAACAGTGGCATTCAATATATATATATATAAACATTAAAGAGGACATTTCTTTTTTCTATTTCCACAGCAAACAAAAGAAGGGCAGAAAGCTAAAGTTTGGGCACCCTGCTTTTCACAACTGAGTAACTGAGTTTTTGAGTTCACTCTTTAGTTTTTTTGCTTGAGAGAATATTTTTCATGGGATATGTTGCTTGTGTTGCTTTTTAAAAAATGTATTCACACATTTCTTTAGTTGAATCTTCAGCTTGAACTTATTGAGGTAGTCCATTCTGTAGTGGTGTAGTGCTCCGTGGAGAAGTGGGTATACTCTTGACTTTTTGCCCATTTAAAAGAAAGTAACCCAAATAACACCATTACATATAAGATTTGTCTCATAGTTTCTGATACACGATCCTACAATCGCAAAATTTAATGTTTATGTGGGGCCAGAAATATCAAAGCCAGTTGTACATTTGTGAGGACATTCATCCATCTTTGCCTTTGACTCATCAGTCCTCGGTTTAGCCAGTAAATACTAGCCAGTTAGAGGCAGAGTAGGCTGGGTCATGAATTCACACTACTTGATGAAAAAAAGGACAATTAGGCTTGCAGAAAAAAGAAATGGTGCACATCCCAGGGAGTTAGAAGTGGCTTCACCCAATGCTGACTGAAAAATAAGTGGGTGTACTCCGTATACCTACATAAACCCTGGACTACACCACTGCCAATCTGAAAGTTTATGTTAAGGATTTTAGTCCTGGAGTTTGTTCCAGGAAGGAGGTTCAGCTAGCTTTGAGTCAAAAAAAAAAAAATTTGGGTTAACTCTCCCTGAGCTGAGCAACTTCGCGTTTTTGGTTTGAGCTGCTTCAATCAGCTCTGATTATATTTACTCAGAAATAGGAACCACACTGAAAAACCATCATCATCAGTGTGGCCCCAATACATGGATTCACCATGGCAACCGCTGACAAAAAGCTGGTTGTTTCACCAGATTGGAGCGAGAAGTGCTTATCGAAGCGTAGAGGCAGTATGAAGAGGTATTTTTGTAAAAAAGGGAACATTGCTGCTGCTGCTAAGGGGAGAGAAGCAGTGTGGAAGAAACCTGCCTGAGTCAACGTTGAAGTTGGAGTCAGCAGACTTCCTATGTTTAAAAATGAAGGATAAAGTTTTAAAATATTGGTGGATAGAATAAAATCCCAGTTTTTATGACCATTTCACAAAAAATCTGTGGCTATTTCTGCATATATTGATTTAAAACTCCAACAATTGCTGTATAACTCATACAGTACATGTCATCCCACATAATATCCAGATCTTTTTAGATATAGATACAGACTAAGACTAATCTCCTTCATTAGTGGAGGAGGAGGATAGTGAGCAGACACTGCCGGAGTCCAGGGAGGCCGACAGTTTGTCTCTACCCATCACACATTTATGGGATTATGATTTCAGACATGTGTGAGGACTTTAATCATTATTAGACATACCATCGTCTTTCTAAAATGTTCTTTGTTACCAAAGTTAGAAACAGGTCACATTTAAAATAGAAATGTTTAAAAAGTATTGCTTTGCTGAGGACAAATCTTACAGGGCCGTCATCTCTGTCATGTTGGATATGTAGGAGAATGGGAGTGAATGCAAAACAGTTTCATGGAATAATTATCAGGAAATGATACCTCGTCTGTTCAAGTCCTGAAGAATCTTTTCCCAGCGTAAATTATTGTGCATTAATTCAATTCTAAATCTCTGGCATCATGTTAGTACAGTACGGCCAGCCCATGTCTGACAGCTGCTTCAGGCGGCGAGGAGACAGGTAGAAACTCAGCGTTTCTTTACGGTTCATTATACAGAGTCAGTTACCATGGTAACAGACTCACTTTCTGAAACTGTCAGAGTTTCCCCCTACTCAGTGTGAGCATACTCAGAGTTTAAGCATTACATGAAAATCCCCTTTCCATCCAGTTTTCCTTGTTACTAACTACTCCTCCCTTAGAGGCTACACTGTTCCGGTGTTACTGACTTCAACTGAAGCCCATCTGATCAGCTCATCCTCGTAAACATACCTTCTGTCATCCGAATCTCGGTGTTGGCATGAGCTGTATTATATGTATTATATGTTATAGATCTCATATGTTCACGCTACATTACGCTATGTTGCTGGGATGTCTGTTCCCATCCAAAAACCCTTTTATATTCTTATCTCTTAAATCCTAAAAATGTTTCAGAAAATTAGCCTCATCATAAACGTTAGTCTTCCTTTTACCCCCAGCCTTACTCTTCTGCACTTACTATGTAACGTGAGCTGGTGCTGCCAGATCCTGTGACCCGAACCCGCAGTCCGATCGATGAAAACCCAAAGCCACTTAAAACCAGCCGACCAGGCAGCTACTTAGACACAGGCGTGTTATGTAATATCATAAGTTAGCAGATAAGCTTTTTAAAGGCTGCAAATGTCCGAAGCTTTGGGAAGAGACTTTTAAAAAACGACTGTATTTTTACCTGAAAGGAACTGCACAAGACAAAACAAGACAGCATGCAAGTCTGACACAGGACTGAGGTTGTTATCTGAGGAAACATCTATATTGTTATGTGTATTCCCTGTTTGCTGGACTACAAATCATAATAGTAAATAGTATATAATATGAAATTATATAAAATATGAAAATTTTTGTTTTATGCAGAGCAAAGGAAAAAATTATTTTTAGAATCGATTCTTGCCATTATTTTGGACATGCACGACAAATCCAAGCGAACCAAATAGGACATGAAAAAAGAGGCTGATTTGTTATTACGGATCATTAGCAACAAGAATGGTGTTTTGTATTTTCCCCAATCTTCATATATAACAAAAATGTGTAGTTCAATAGTTGTAGATGTGTGTTGTTGCTGTAGACTGAAATAATGCGGCTCCAGGTTAGAAAATAAAGCCTTGAACTGAGCTGTCTCAGGCCTCCTGGCTCTCTAGTGTAGTTTCAGGCTTGGGAATGTAAATAATAAATGTCAGAGTACTTAAAAAAAACAAGTCAGAAGCACATACTTGTCGGGTTCACACAGTTCTCTCTAGTGCTTTTTTAAAAGGGGTCAAGCTTCTGATAGCAGGGACGAGGTTTGAGAAGTCAGGGTTCTTGACAAGCTTTACATTTATTATTATTTGATGGTAAAAGACGACTGAAACCTCAAATTCCTTGCAGTGATCCAATTGTTGTATGGTGTTTATTTCATTTAATCGGTTAAAACAAAGAAGAAGAAACACCATTGCCGTTGTTTCGAAGCCCCAGAAGACCTCTACAAGAGTTCCTCTTTTTGTTTGAATTCAGCCTTTCAGAAATTACTTACTGTAATCTGTTCAGCAGATGTGACTTGCATGCCACTTTATATCCATCATAAATCAGAGCTGTAAGCTGAATAAGGAATAATGCACTGATTTCCTTGAAAGACTATACAGGCAGTGAAATACTTTTTTTTTTCTATTTCTAACTCACTACGCAGCATCACTCTGCTTCAGCTTTTTCAGATGGGACGTTGTATTATATGTTATGATATTTAACACAAAATTCACAGTAATATTTATACTCAGTGGGCATTTTTTTTGTTCAGTTTTCAGAGCGAAAACTAAGACTTGTGGACCTGAGGTCTCAGACCTTTGCTACAGTGGTTGTTTCTTGCCCTGAAGGATCTTTGAGGATGTTATATAAGAGCTTCACTCCATGAAAGCACATTTGAGCTTGTCTTTCTTTTTAATGCAGGTGGTCAAATGGTTTTAAGAGGCTGGCTGCAGAAAGCACTGGGCCTGCAGACACAAAGGGGGCTGAAGTCACATGCTATAGCAGAAACAGGACTGGGAGAGTTTCCGAGCGGAGTGCTCAGTCTTTCAGGGCGAGCCTACTGTGTTTTACCACATTTATTGTCAGTGTTTTAAAAAAAATGTATATCTGTTGCTTGTTTCTGATTTGCAGGGAGACATCCTGACTGTCATCAGACGAGTGGATGAGAGGTGGATTGAAGCCAAGTTAGGGGAAAAAGTTGGACTTTGTCCTCGGCAGTTCACAGAGGTTTGTTCCCTTTTCTGTCTTCCCCCCCTTGTTGCTCGATTATACAGTAGATTTTGCACTTTTACACCTTTTCTAACATTAAGGAGAGTTGAACCCTAGATGTTGTTGCTGGATGTCACCGATTCTAGGTCACCGCCTAGATGTACGTTCTTTCAAATCTTTGATTCATCACTAAAAGTCATTTCCACGCTGCTGAGGCAGGGAGCTCGTCTGTGAAGCCCTGTTGTGTCCGCAGCTGCTCATTAGTGTGTGACTATGTGGCTTACTCAGGTTTTCAGGGCTTGCTTAGCTAGCTGTCTGTCATTTGTATTCCTCTATTCTCTGCCTCAAGGAATTAACTTCATCCATGCTGGAGAGAGTAGTTTTTCCTCTGACAAAGGGGTCATTGTGGTGCTGAATTCAGTTCTTGTTAACTCCTCTAATTTGTTACTCAGTTTCTTTTACATAACCCCGTTTCCTGGTTTTTACACCCGCTCTTGTCTCTGCCTTTTCCTAATGCCTTGGTTGCCTCGGTTTTGCTCTTTATCTGTCCCTACTGCTGCAGTCTTTTCTCTCTCCGTCCACTTTCCTCCTCTCCTCTCCGAGGCTGTCTCTCCACATGTCGTGCAGCCAGGCGTGAATACACAGTAATGCTTTCTCTGCTTGGGTGGCATAACAGCACATCACTTTGCCGAGTGAAGGCATTAACCCTGCCGTGCCCGTCTGTTCGCCTGCCCGTTGTGCAGCTTCTTTCTCAGCATCAGTCAACCCTTCCCGGCTTATTGGCTCGCACTCATCCTCCTGCCTACGCGCCTGCTTGTCCAACAAGTTGTAGGGAGAGAGATGAGTAGCAGTGATGGGTGTGTTTAGGCGGCCGTTTTGCTGATCAGCAGGAGCTTAGGTTTATAGACACTGGTAACAGGTACAAGCAAGTTGGAGCAGATTTTTTTTTTTTTTAATGTTTTCGCTGAGGATTGTGCGTGGTGCGTTTGGATTTCTCCTGATTTTCACTTTTGCTTTCAGGCAAACTCCACCGCTGCCAGACTGCTTCAGGGGAAGAATCGGAAGCGGGGTGACTCAGCGGAATCTCACCAGCAAGCGGGGAGCGGGGACACAGACAAGGCCACTGACGTACCCAGCAGGACTGCCCATTACGGAGTCCCAGCAAAGACGCCCATCATCAATGCTTCGCCTCCGTCTAACCAGCGGAAACAGCCCGCAGCTGGCAGCAGCAACTTCTATCAGCCGTCCTCCAACGTCAGCACCTCCAGCAGCATTTACCGTCCGGGCCAGTTGCAGCGTTTCTCTGTGCCCTCTGCAGCGCGAAGCCACTCTTACCCTTCCAGAGTGAATTCCCGTCGAATCAGCCGGCACTCTGACTCTCACAGACACCTGTTACAGGTGAGTCATATGCTCTTCCCGTTATCCTTTTCCATTCTTCTCATCAGCTTTGAGTTGAGCCATATTTGGCGCAGTTTTCTTAATCGGTAATTTTTCTTTAACAGAAAACATGTGGTTCACAAAAGGCATGCTGATCTTAGCGATATAAGAGAAGTTTATGTGAACTCCAAAGGAATCAAGTTGGCCTCAAGTGTGGAGGGAAGGAGTCCTGACGCCATGCTTCAGGAATGAAAATGAGCGACGGCTTTGTGCCGGCAGCATTGTGATAAAGAGTATCTCATTAAAAACAGATGTGGAAAAGAGTTAGGCAAGGGATATGTGAGGATTGTAGAGTAATGAATGGACTGTACCTTTGAAAAAGTCTTTTAATCTTTAAATTTAGAAGAGAAACCTGCCCCCATTACAGCCCAGCAGAGTGTCTTTCCTTTTTCTGTCGTTATGTCAGGCTGTACCTTTTTCTCAAAAATAAAATCACTTGGAAAAAAAAATGTTACTTACAGACAGAGACATATCAAGTACAGAAAAACTTATCCTATAGCAGTCATAATGCTGAAAAAAAACTTCTGATCTTTACTTTTATGTAATCTAAATTAATCCACAGTACAACCTCAAGGTTATTTCAGTGAAACAGAACTTAATTTGGAACTTTTTAGATGTGTTACTACATTATCTTTATGTGACTAACATGATTTGTGCTGCATAATCTATCATGTTTATGCATCATTGTAAAATATGGGAAGGTCAGAGCATTTTGGAGGACTGTTTGCATCTGCCTGAGGCAGACGAGGACGCTGTGAGAACACATCACCTCATTTTTATGGTCATGAACAGCAATAGACAGACCAA
The DNA here is from genome assembly GCA_036024015.1 of Craterocephalus amniculus. Taxonomy (NCBI): domain Eukaryota; kingdom Metazoa; phylum Chordata; class Actinopteri; order Atheriniformes; family Atherinidae; genus Craterocephalus; species Craterocephalus amniculus. The sequence goes on along the minus strand of JAVQJG010076785.1, from coordinate 5,763 downwards.
ACAAAGTGTGAGAATGAATTATTATAACTTAATCTGATAAGTAGCTTGAACAGTTAGTTGGATAAACCAACATTTTAAGTAATCAGTTGCATGTACAGAGGAAGACGTTTGAGTGTGATTCATGAGTACGCTGTCAAGTCTCAACCAGTTCTTATGAAAGGCAGCTATGCCTCTTGAGATAACGATTTACTTTGATTTAGTCCAAATCTCACAGATCTACCTTGTAGTTCTACACATCAGAACATTAAAATTCTACCATGCATGTAAAACCCTGGCAATAAGCAGGAGAGGAAGGGTGGCAAAGGCGAGCTTACGGTTTGGATAAGAAAGAAGGAAATGTTAGTGATAAGGCAGGAAAGAGAAAAACATGTGAGAGGAAATACTGGGAGGGGGGAGTGAGCTTTAAAAAAAGTAAAATAACAAAATATGCGAGCGGCAAAAAAGGCAAAGCACAAGAGGGAGAAAAAATGAGGAGGACAAATGAGAAATAGATACAGAGTGGGAGGCTTGAAGAGTCCCTCAGTGTGTCTGCTTATCTCTCTTATGCTTATGATGATGAGTCACTTGTGAAGTTGGTTGCATAACAGACCCTGCTATCCCCTGCCTTTGAACTCCTTCCTCTTCACTAAGCAGGTAACACTTTCACATCAGTGGGCCAGAATAGGCCGGCAAGCCATGCGCCCCCCTTTTTGAAGGAGCGAGGGTCCGTGTCCCTAAAGCCAAGGGTGAGCCTAAGCCAGCATGTGTGCTATTCTTAGCGCTGCAACCCATCGGCTCTCACCTCTGGCACTGCTGGCTGCTCGACAGAGAGCTGCAGCTTCCCTCCCACGGTGGATGAAACAACGTGTATTAGAGAGGATATCGGAAGAGTTACGTAAGGGCAAAACTGAGGATTGAGATGTATCTAGAGCTACAAGTTTAATCCCAGATCGTTCTTCAACATTACAACTATGTCCCACATTATTAACTAATCAGTAAAGACTCTTACATTATTAACTAATCAGTAAAAGAGCTGAAACACTTTACTAGTCCAATGCTTTTAACCACAAACATAGAATATACTGAAAAAGATTGACAACAACCTCATAACTTATTCAGTTAACTTATTTACAATTTACTTGCCTTGGTTTGTCTTTTGTTTGATCATGTACAGCTCTAAATCTGTTCTAAGAATCTTAGACTATACTCATATTTATGGTGAGACTCTTGAAATAAATCATAGTTGGTTACACATGAGAGGTTTTAGAGAAACAGGTCAAAGGTTTAACAGCAGCGTGGAGGAGCTCTCGTTAGCACTTCAAGGATATTTAGTGAAGAGGAAAAAGAGATAATTATGGTACAATATATGAGATGGAAAGTAAAGTGTACTTTTAGTAATCAAAAAAACTTTTTGTCGCAGTTCTCTAGATCTGAAAATGTGAAACTTCTCTTTTAGGTTTACAGTAAGGCCTTTGGATGCTTTTAATTTAATTTAGTTTCCTGCATGAAGGTTTTTTCCAGTCACATGGTGGACTAGGTTGTTAGAAAAACAAGCAAACTATGAAATCTGTCCAACTTTTTATATTTTCTTAAGGCTTCTCTTACAAGCGGTGATGAAATACGTAACGTGTCTTTGTGCCTGGGTTTTCCTGACTTGAATTTCCCCCACTCTTACCTGGAAGTGTTCTGGCAGGTGCAGATGGGGAAGCCCAGCGAAGCTGCATCAGCCTGTCTGCATAATATCCTGTGTGAACAGGTTCTCAGACTGACTGGGATTTTAGTTGTTTAACTTTGCGTTGTCAGCAAGACTGGACTACATAGTTTTGTAAAAGAAAATTGAAAATAGTATTTAACAAACTTTATAAAGGGACAAAAAATCAAAATATTACATAAGTTGAATTATCCGCCACAATTAGACTGTTATAGTTTGAAATAATTTATTAAAAATTATATTTATTCCTTTTCTGTGTGGTAGAGTTTTGCTTTACCTGATGAAATACTAGCTTGTATCTTTAACTTTTGATATTAAAATGTATTAATTCAGGCTAAGGCAACTCATAAATATAAATTGTCTTTGTGTTAAAAGAAAAGTTTTTAATGGCAGAAATGAAAATATCAAAATCCAAATTATTTAAAATTCAGAAGAATATAAGGACTGTCTAAACGACCTAATGTCCTAGCCGACTCCTCTTTAGCAAAGAGTACTCAGATCAGAGGACAGCTGGGCTCTTTCCCATCATGCCTCTAGGGCTTACAGTCAGCTGTGAACGACAGCAGAAAACTGGACCCACGTCATCTTGTAAGTTTATTGTTGATGTCGGCGTGATGTCACGTTGAGTCCGAATTAAGCCGGCTCATTTTTAACAGGACTAATATTAATGGTTAGCTTTTTATGCCTTTGTTTATTTCTGCTTAAACAGAATTGCTTCGCTGCTGCCCGGTGAAAACACCAGGGGCCTTATTTATCAATTGTTTGTACACACACTTTAAACTGTGTGTGTACGAGCATCTCCATGCAAAGTCTGGGATTTATCAACTTGTACTTGTGCATAGATAAATGTGTAAATTTAAGCACAAAATTTTCCCTGCGTATGCATTAGACCTAGTGGTACAAGAGGGAAACTGCATAATTCTGCAGGTGTTGCAACATCTGTGCATCTGTCATTCATTCTTTATCTATATTTATTATATTTTAATATATATAATATTCAAAATTAGTCAATTAGTAATTGCAGGGAAAATAAACAGACATGGATTTTATATGGTTTTAATTTAACTAAAGAGACTTTACTGTGAGGTCATCAGACGTTCAGCTGATATGATCAGATGCAGCAGGAGTTCTACGGTGATCTCGGATATGTGTCACAAAGTCATATTAATTGCTATGCCATTTAAGATGTTTTAGTCACCTACGTGAAACAGGTTCCCTGAATTACATAATCAACAAGTGATGCATCTTTTCAACGGACCAAAACACGCTTATCCATCTGGAACTATCTGATAGCAGTGCTGCTATGATGCTGGGAATAATGATGGAATGTGTGCGTAAATGATGTCAATCCACCTCTCCACATGTAAAACCAGTCGATCTTCATGATAAAAATACATTGAGGAGGAATTACTCTTGGTTATATTTTTCTTAATCTTTTTTCAGTCCTCAAATAGGGTGATTTAGTATTTTCTTTCTTTCTTTCTTTCTTTCTTTCTTTCTCTCTTTTTTAAATAGTGACAAAGATCTCTTGATCCTTAATCCGTTAGTGCTCTAATTTTTCCCTGCAATGTTTTTTTTGTGTGTATGTGTGTGTTTGTTAGTTTCAGTTTTATTACTGAGATTTTCAGAAGAAAAAGACAGCAATTTCCTCATGACTTCTTAAGGGAAGTGTTGTCTCCATATATGGTAAAATGAGGTCGTTACATGCAAATGACCATGCTCAAACATGAACAGGCAGTTCAGAACATGTTGGATTTATCACCAGTTGATTGCTTACCACAGTGCATACGACTAGCCTACATGTGGTGGATAAATCCAGATTTCTTTGTACTTGGGACCATTCTAAATTTTGTTTGAAGGATTAAATTTAGGACTGCTTCTAAGCACAGTTGATAAATAAGGCCCCTTACCTCTACACGAGTAAAGCAAGCTCTTTGTATCTGAAGGAAAGGATAAAGAGTTTGGAAAATAACTACATAAGAGAACACATGCAGAAGTATATTTGGAAAGAAATTTACTTAAAAAAAATGATTCACTAAATCTAAGCAGTTTTTCATTTTTCTCTTTTCTGTTTTCAAAAAGTGACTCTTATAGTTTAGGGAGCTTTTTCCAATCTTATATGTCATGCTTTTGATATAGAATTAGATGTGGCCCTTTACAGATGTGAACAGAAGACATGACTGAGATGTACATCCACCCACTCTCCTGAATAGTGGAGTGATGAATTGTCTGCAGGACATACGTAAATCTTCACAGTACAGCATGTGACAAGTGATGCAATGGTTAAATCCCCAGATATATCTTAACTACTCCTGTCTTTGTGGTTTTAAACTTTAGCATGAATGCAGTGCAGCGTAATGCTCCAGGATCCAGGCACATACAGGGAAGCTTGTGCCCACAGGCCTGCATTAAGCCTTGAAGTAGTTCTTGAGTGGTGGTTCTATAAATAGCAATACATGTACAGTATATGAATGGAAACGATGAAGTAATGGACAGGGGAATGTTATTTATGTATATTTTTAATACTGAGAAAATAGTACATGTGTGACGATTTAATTTGGTCAAAGGTGAAAATGAAAAGTACAATAAAATCATATTTAAATCCCTTCCTACTTGTGTAGTTATATATAGGCTCCAAAGTGTTTCATTAACCAGTTAGTGGCTTTAATTCAGTTTTTCACCTGTAAACTTTATGTAAAGAGCCTTTAATAATGAAGTCAAGAATGTCATTATTGCATGAGCGAGTACAAAGTAACTTATTTCAGCATTAAAAAACAAATAACCCAATTTTTTTTCTATAGCAGGTGATGTGAAGTGGATAAATACAGCACACAAATTTTCTCAGTTGTAATCATTCCTTCTGTCATTGTCATTGTCATTGTCATTAAGACCTCAAGCATACTGTTGGACTGTACCTGCTGCCATATTAAGAACTTGTCTATCACTGAACTGGAACTCAGTCTTATGATCATTTCTAAGAAGTCTAATTTATAAATGTTTCTGAACATCAAAAATCTTACAAGATTTCCATATGCATATACCTGTGGCTTGTAATTCTGAGTTATGGTATACTTTTTCCTCATGTAATGCCAGCAGAAATGAGAAATTAGGGATAGCCACTGAACAGGAGAAGAATGCATCCTGTTATATAACGATAAAGTTTTGTTGGTTGAATCATTGTTTTGGACTAAATACTGAGCTGACAGACAAAATCAGATATGTTGTTAACATGCCACTGTTTCTGCTGCAGGTAACAGGGTGGTGCATAAAAACCGAGATTTGCGTTAAGAATGATTCAGAGCAATCTTATTTACTTTAAAACTGATAAGATGAGCAGAGGGTTGGTCTAACTCTTGTCTGGAAGAAAAAATGGCAATAAAGATGTAAACCTTGCATTTTTATGTGAATCCTGTCAGTTATGAGAGGGGTTTCTTTTGTAAAACATTGATAATTGGGCTAGAAAAACACATCCTCAATCTAGCTTATTCATTTAGTCTTACTGTCTAAGCGTCTCCATTTAATAAACAGGAAGAGACAGAGAGCAGATCCTGAACAGAACAGATTTTGAGGTCATTGTCATCAAGAGTTTTCTTCCTTTTTTTAGTTGCTGAAAAGGAGACACATCCATTAGTGCTGTCTGATACTCTCAAAGGGCGCTTTGTTCGTAAAACAGAGAAATTAAGGCAGACCTGGGAGGGAAAATGAAGATGTGAAAACTCATAAGAAATGTGGGAAGACGTTTGGGACAATTCTTTGAGAAAAAACTGTTTGACACCACAATAGCTTTACGACAAAAACTTTTAAATAGGCCATTTATTACCTTCCCATCTCTCCAAGTTTAACTTTGACACATCTTCATTATGTGCTAAGGGCAGAAGCATGAGTAATGTACACTATTAAACACTTAAATGCTTTGATATGATATACATATAATATATTTCTCCACTGCATTTCTCTTAAAGCGGCTCTATGCAGCATTATCATCGTCATACAGCAGCTTGGAAGTAAGTATTTTGCTTGACTGACCTGTTCTGATGAAAAAGCGGACATTTCCTCCTCCATCGGGTCTCCCC
>JAVQJG010076745.1:0-13886 GCA_036024015.1 Craterocephalus amniculus | reverse complement strand
AGTTGATTTGTAATGAATACACAATGTATGACATTTCATGTTTTTTAATTGCATTACAGGAAATAAAGAACTTTATCACAATATTCTAATTTTCTGAGACAGACCTGTATATATGGAGATATTATTGGCAGTTCTCTCTTGAAAAAAGAAAACACGTCTTTTCAAAGGATGCTATTTATTACAATTTCAAGTGTTTGCATTCTTTGAGTTGAAGAATGTACAGTATACTGGATCTTGGCAATGATTACAGTAAATCGTGTATTTATTGATCAGAAAACAAGAGGGAGTTTTTCTTCTCAGTTACCCGCTTAATAAAATTCTAAATCTGAGTTGGTGAAATCTTATTAAAGTGTCAACCCACACTGAGGCAAAGCCTGTGCCTCACTCAGTGTGGGAGGGAGAGCAGGGAGGCTAATCCAGAGGTGCTGAAGAAAACAAGATGACAAGCAAATGTTCAAAGTCATGTAGACAAAATGGAGAAACTGAAAATTAATGAAAACTGTATAGAGAAAAATTATTATAATAACAAATACATTTCAGACAAGCCATTTTAGAGGAGCAGTTAAAAGGTATGTAACCAACCAAGTTGGAGTTGGATTAAGAATTTATTTAAGACCCATCCTCCCTCACCCTGCCCGTTTTTGATCAGAATGGCTGTTATCATATATTATCATATAATTATATAGAAATACAGATAGAAGTAAAACTGATGGTGAGATCCAAAGTAAATATTATATAATCTAATTTGCGGTGCCTTTCATCTTATATTACAACTAGGTAGATATTTAAAAATATTTTTTATGCATCCATTCATTTATACATGTTTCTGATTATTACAGGAAGAGTGCCCAGACAAAGTAAACAAGTAAAAATCCTTCCCCCCCAAAAAGAGTTTAACTGTTCAGATCAAATAAAGATAATGAGTCTATTAATGAAGCCAAAATGTCGTAATACTGGAACAAAAATAATGCTCTGAGGGATAAGGCAGAGACAGGAAACCAAAAAAAAACTGAGAAAGGCTAAACTCATGGAAGTCATGGAAGTAGCAGGAAAGCTAAAATCTAATTCAAAGTCAACAAAGAAGCAGTCATGTTTACATAGCATGTGTTGCTTTTTTCTATCATGCACAGAATGTGAGGTTTGGTGTCATGCGTTTGGGGTAGAGGTCAAACTGACAACCTTTTAATTCGTGTACCAAAGCTTCACCACATGAGCTGCAGTCAGCCCATAAAGAACCATCAGTTTGAGAGAAAGAACCCACAGCCCTGCAGTTTTTCAGTGTTTCCCTGCTTCAACACACCTAGCTTAAATTAAATGGATGCAACAGCCCATGAAGTTCTTCACAATGACTCATCAATTTGAGTCAGGCGTTTAAGCAGGGAAACTCCAAAAACCTGCAGGACTGTGGTGCTCGTGTGACCGAAATGAATAGTCCTGATATGCAAACAGGTTGGTCACTTCCCTGAGATTTGCACCTCCTCAGCAAAGTGTGTTTGCACAAATCTAAAGCACATGGTCTATGTTTTACATTGACCTGTCCAGCTGCACTTAGTAACATTTAGGAGTCTAAAATGCACATACCTTTTAATTCAGTATAACTAAATATGTTCAGTAACCATGTTAAAGTCATAATAAACAAATGCAATGTAGCAAAACACTTTTTTCAAAAGTGTGAAATCAGTTTTCTAAGTGTGAAAAGGATAAAAGGTTATATGTCTCTGTTCGTCACTTAAATGCATTGTAAGTAGTTGATCAAGCTCAAACCCCAGTAATCATCTCTTATAACTCCAGGCCATCTGGGTAGGTTACAAGTCTCAGCTGACTCTCCAAAGGATACCAATCGGCTTCTTTACACACAAGCTAGATTGCACCCAAATATCCCCCGAGAGGTTTCAAATGTTGGTCTGTGTTAGTTTGCCTGGTTGTTGTGGAGATGTTATGACATAAGAGGTATTAGGTGATGCTTAAATTGATGAAGACAAATGGATGTCAGCAGCTGCAGCTGGGACATCCATAGTGCAAATTCTTCAAAGCTGACACTAAAGTACTGATGGCATCTCTTGATTCCAAGTGGTTGTAACTGTCATATTTTTGAAGTCAAAGTAAAGATGTTTATTACTCTCATATCTAACTTAATTTTGCTGTCTTTGTTAGTCTCACTTCAAATTCTTATGCAAATGTTCTATCAAATGAAAAGATTTAGCTATTGTAAATTATCTTCTTGCATTTTTAGGTTATCTTGTGGGATTAAAAGTTCTCTCAAGAGTCACTAAATGAGCCTGGAAGTGATTTGTCTTGTTAGTAGATATTTCCAGAGCCAAGACTGAAATGTGCTTAGATTTTGAGGCTGTTTGGAAGTGAGTCGTGGATACGCTGCCCAGTTGGGAGACTCCATCTGCTGATGGAGATGGTGTGAGATAATTAAAAGCTCATGATCTGAAACTAATAGAACCTGAAATGAGATAGTTTTGTCAATAAAAATAGTTCAAAAGAACTGAATTGTTGAGGAAAACCTTTGCATTTATGTGCTTTTATAAGGCATAGTGCAGGCTGTTCAGATTTATAGCTATAGATTTATGTATATATTTTCAATCCTCTTTTTTCAATTGTATAAGTGCTTCTTTTTCTAATAGTTTATAAGAAAGATCTTTGGGAGAAGACCTAACAGATGACACTGTGAATAAAGGGGCTGTTCTAAAAAAAACAACAAAAAAAAAAACACTGCAGGTGTTTCCTGGTCTGGCATGTGTGAACACACCTCACTGTGTCAAACGTGCATCAAAGCTTCATTTCCAGTCAAAAAACGTCCGCGCCTCCAAACTGCACTTATTTTTAGCATTTTTCATTCAGTAATAGACCCACGTGAACGCCGCTGTCGTTGACAGGATATATTTAGAACAACGCACGGCCCCCAGCTCTTACGTCAATGGAATCCCGTGCGTGCGTCATACGGAAGAACGTCTGCGTGTGGGGCGCGAAGCTGATTGGTTGGTGACCCGGAACGTTCCGCTGTCCCCCTCACCATGTTTGGGCATGGACCCGCCTTTTTGTCGACACAGCTAAAATAAAGCGAGAGTGTATGGAGCCGGCTGCGTTGGTCTGACCCAGTGTGTGTATGAGTGTGTTTGAATGGGTGTGTGTGCTGACAGCAGCTGGCAGACGTAAACTCGTCTATTTCTCTGGTTTTGGAATTAAGGACAAGCTCTGAAAAACTGGATATTTTCATGAAACAGGTGAGTGTTTTACTTTTACGGGAGTCAGAGATACTCTACTGCTAGATGTATTATTTATTCTTAATGAATTAAGCTCTGAAGACAAGACTGACGGGTCTGCTGATGTGAAATATTTTAAATTATTTGTTGTTTTTAATCAGACGAGTTTATAAATGTATTAATAAGCTAGTTGCAAGTTGAAATGTTTAGTCCCAGTGATATCAATGGGGTGAGCAAAATATATTAGAAAACAAAACTATATAATCAAAGATATGAAAATTAAAGAAACAAATGGTTATTGCTATTATTATTAAGTAGTCGATTTGATATAATAACAAATTGTTAGATCAAGTTATATCCCAGTATATGTCTACTTCAGGGACTCCTGCTAATAATGATCACTTCAGCTCAAGTCAAGCTTAATAGTAAGTTTTAATTTGAATATGTACAAAAAAATTACAATGGACTCCTATTTTTTGTGCTTCACATAAGTGAAAAACCTGCAAGTTTTATTTGCTCACACATCCATTCAACCACACATCACACACATAAGCAGGCTGTGCCACCTTTTCCATTTCAGCTGGCATTCAGCCTACCCTGAAATACAATCTGAACACCCCCTTGGTACAGCTGCTGTAAAAGAGGGTTGCCCTCCACTGAAGGATGTTTTCAAAGTATTAACAGCCAGTAACACAATATCTGACAATATCTCAGTTCTCAGCTGGACCTCTTTGCATTTTCCAAAGAGGCTTGATAGGGTTTGAATTGGCATGTCAGCTGGAATACGACGGTAGACCTTCCTGGTGTTAACATTGCCTACTGGCTGCATGGTGACAGAGGTGGGACTGAAAGATTTGGGCCTAAATGATAAAAGTGTCAGCCCTGGTTATCTTTACTGATATAAATTTTAAGTATCTCATGATTCTAATGTTTAGAAGTTTAATGGACAATGCACCAATCAGAAAAAATATTTAGCCAATTCTGTTCAAATAGATCTTTCTTGGATGGAATCTTCATTACATGTAGATTATTACATTTTCTTCATATATTGAAAAACATGAACTTATTTTCACCTGTCTCCTGTCTCTTAGCAATGCCCTGTGTACAAACCCAGCATGCATCTCTGCCCCATGACAACTACTTCAGCTCCGAGTTCTTAAATCCTGACTTCAGCGCCAAACTGGTGATGGACATCACTGGCCAAAAGGACCAGCTGTCTTCATCTTCACTGCCCAGTATAAACACCCTAGTGGGAAACGGCTACATAGGGGAGTTTGATGCGTTCTCCTGCAAGATTTCCAGCTCCCCTCCTGCCTCTACCATCTCCTTCAACCACACTGCAGCTGAATGCTCCAGCCCACAGAACCAAGCCTTCAAGCTGGACGATCTCCAGGTGTATGGTTGCTACCCCGGCTCTTTCACACTCAGCTGCCTTGATGAAACGCTCTCATCTTGTGGGTCTGACTATTATGGCAGCCCTATCTATTCCACTGCTTCTCCGCCAACGCCAGGCTTTCAGACAGAGTCTGGACCTATTTGGGATTCCCCTTTCAGCCCCTTCCCGCCAGCCCCCCCATCCTCAGGGGATAAGGCCGCCATGGCTCAGTCGCTCTCCTTTTTCACCTTCAGCCCTGCACCAGAGCATCACTCTTCCCTGGGGCAGCATCAGGATGCTCAACCCAGTCAGGACGACTCCTTCTTCCTCGCTCCTCAGCAGCATGTGTCTCCACTTCAGTGCCCCGTCATGTCTCTGAAACATAGATCTCTGGAAAGCTCCAGAATGGTGGAAGGATCCATGATGTGTCCTAAAACCCCAAGCCCAGGATCCAGTGAGATCTGCTGTGCAGTTTGTGGGGACAATGCATCATGTCAACACTATGGAGTGCGCACCTGTGAGGGATGTAAAGGTTTCTTTAAGGTAAATTCCTCATTAATCGCATATTAGTAGTGCCACCTGCTATCAGTAAACGTAAGTTAACAAGTTAAAATATTGTATATTAGCAAAAATGCAATATGGTGAATCCCTTCTGGTATTTCTTTTTACAGACAGCACACAACTAATAGTTTTTTAAACAGCAACTATAGGAGATGTTCATCTTTTAGGAAAAGAAATCTTTGACATTTAATGTGTTTAGACAGAAAAAACAATTTTGGTTGCTATGATTTAGCTACTAAATGTAAATTGTCAATTGTAAGTCGCTTTGGATAAAATTATAGTGTAATGTAATGTAATACTATGATCTCTCAAATATAAATATAGCTGTAAGGCTAAAAGAATTACTGTTGGTTGGAGAGTAATGAAGAATTAATTTGATTAAATAATGCAATCATATTTAGAATTAATGCACCAATATTCAACCCATTGTTATTGGAACATTTATTGTAAAATATGCAGTTTTTACATGGCCTGTAGTTTGTTTTTTAAAAACAATACTGTATGCAGATTTATTGATATAATTCTAACATTACACAATTATGTATTTGCCGTATTATGATTCTGTGGTAATGTGCTTCTCATCTTTATTGTCTAACAGCGAACCGTCCAGAAAAATGCAAAGTATGTGTGCCTTGCCAATAAAGACTGCCCAGTAGACAAGAGGAGGAGAAACCGATGCCAATTCTGCCGTTTCCAGAAATGTCTCGCTGTGGGAATGGTCAAAGAAGGTGAGGCTATGTCAGATTCTCTTCAAACCTCTTGTGACTAATGTATAATGATGACAAACTTGGGATTGTAATAACAGTCTTGAGAAACCAAAGCTTGGAAGCACATGTAACCAGAGCTTTACTGTGCCAGCTGCTGAAAAAGGGGAGGCTGAAACTGACACAGCAGTTGTTTTTTAAAGTGTTGGATGCAACGACGGCCATGTAAGGGTCACACTCATGTTCTCCTTGTCTTTTCTGTAGTTGTTCGAACAGACAGCCTCAAAGGCCGCAGAGGCCGCCTGCCCTCCAAACCCAAAACTATGGTTGAGGCCTCATCCACAACCTCAAGTGTCAACATCATAGCTTCTCTAGTCAGAGCTCATTTAGACTCAAATCCAATCATCGAAAAACTTGACTACTCTAAGGTACGTCTCATGACTCTCAGCCAACCCCAGACTTACACTGTTCCTTATACTGTTTACATGGTGGATACTGAAAGGAAGAGTATTTATCCTTTCCCTGTCTTCTTCCTCAGTATCAGGTAAAGATGGAAAATCTGAAAGAAAAGGAGGATGCCAGTGATGTCCAGCAGTTTTATGACCTGTTGACCGGTAGCCTGGAAGTTATAAGAAAGTGGGCTCAAGCTATCCCAGGTTTCACCGACTTCTGCACAGAAGACCAGGAGCTGCTTCTTGAATCTGCTTTTGTTGAGCTCTTCATCCTCCGCCTGGCTTACAGGTTAGGCTTTTACCTTTAAGAAAATAAACATATGAAATATTTCCCTACATTAATGTACACCTTTCATGCTCTAACGGTAGAACAATGCTTTAAAACTGCACAGGTCAAACCCGGAGAAGAACAAGCTGATCTTTTGTAACGGTGTGGTCCTCCACCGACAGCAGTGTGCTCGCAGTTTTGGTGGCTGGATTGACTCCATCGTGGACTTTTCTCAGAGCCTTTACCGTATGAACTTGGACATCTCACTGTTTTCCTGCCTAGCGGCACTCGTCATCATCACCGGTAAGGGCCCATGGATGCATTTCAATTCAGTGAAACTCATTTAATTATGAGGCTTGCATGTAGATGAATGTTTCTAATGGGAATGTCTTTTCCACGTAGATCGCCACGGTCTCAAAGAGCCCAGAAGAGTGGAGGACTTTCAGAGTAATCTTATCACTTGTTTAAGGGAACATGTGAGTGGAAATGGATCAGAACCAAACCGGACGCACCCCAACTATCTTTCTCGTCTACTGGGGAAACTCCCCGAGCTGCGGACTCTGTGCACACAAGGCATGCAGCGTATCTTCTACCTGAAACTGGAGGACTTGGTTCCTCCTCCACCAATAGTGGAGAAAATCTTCATGGATGCACTGCCATTCTGAAAAGAACTGAAGAGAAAGACAACTAATGTAATATCTGTAAAAACGATGGACGAAAAACAAGAAGGAGCAAAGAAAAAGCCTAGCGTGAGGTTACTGCTGAACTCTACTTCTGATCGTCCACTTAGCACACTGACTTGTAAGCCAACCTGTGGCTGATGTGCTCTAAAACACCATTGTTTTTTTTATTGTTAGAGTTTAAAATTGAATTTTTTTTGTTAGCACTATAAAAGACTGATTTCAGTGCTGGAAAATGTAAAGTATTTTACATATTTTCAATTTATTTTTGTGCATTTATAGAATTACTTTATTGCTGTGCTAGAAATGTGAATATTGTTCTGCTCTGCAGCTTATAAGATGTGAATATTTCTTCAGCACTCAAACACACACTAATTTCTTAAAAACCATCTTTTTTTTCAGAATGCTTATGATTGAAAAGAAACTGAGGGCAAATATTTAGCGGAAAAGCCAGGCAGAAACTCCCATCCAATTCATAATACTGAGGAGTGAAAATTCCACTTTTCGGTCAGAAAACATTTCCTGATACCTATTTGTCAGAAAAACTTGCTGCAGTCGTTTTATGTGCTCCTGTGGAAGGTCGTGGACCAAAGTTTACCAAAGTTTGACGCTATCTGTTACAAACCTTAGTGCCTGTAGCCAAAGAAAAATGTCTGTACTGCCATTCTGCTGCAGCTTAAAGCTGATGCTGGTAGAGCTGTTGGACTGTTTCTTCTTGAGTTTTTTACAATGAAAGTGGACTTAATGCATAAGTGCCTTTCATAAAGCCTCAGTCTATGAACCACACTAAGTGATATTGAATGTGCTTTCATTCCAGACTTAACATATAGAAACTCCATTTTCTTACTGAAATGAAACGAGAAGAAGTCATAATGTGCAAATTCATTTGGTTTTAGGACCATAGCTCCTTTTAACATGAATTGCCAGAGGCATGTGTTCACGCTGTGAGCTGGAAGGTCAGTAAGTGATGACAAGTTGTGAAGTGATCTGTGAGAACTCAATCCTGCTCACATGCTACTGATGCTATGAAAGTTATAACTACAGTGGCACTGCCCATCTTAAGATTAAAATAGATCGAGGCAGATGTTCAGACACAGAATACCTTTCTGTTCTCTGTATGACAGTAAAAAACAAAAGACCTGATCGTTTGGATATACTGGCAGACATTTTATGTTTGAGGTAAATTGGTTGCTTGCTGCACAGGCATTTCATGTCATGAAACTCTCTCCCTGTCTTCCACATTTAACAGAATGACATTGTTTGACTCTTTTTGTATGTGCTGGATTCATTTTAAAAAAAATTTCAATTAAAGAATATTTCTTAAGGAATTACAGTAAGGTGTGATGATGAGATGAGCTGCTAATAACACTTCTGTGTTTTAGACAGTAAGAAGGATATCTCTTTCCTACTGTATTTGTTCTGTTTAGTGTGAACATTTAAAGTGCTACCAGACCTTGTGTAAGATGGTGCAGAAAAGCTAAAAGGCAGCAAAATTCTTGATATTAAATGTTTTTTTAAAACAAAAAACAATACTGGCTGTTGTCATCTTACTTGAGAAAACGAGTAATTGTACATATTTGGGAATTTTGTTGTGAATATCAAAGTGCCAGTTTCTCCAGTTACATATTTGAGAAAATCTTTCATTTTCATTTTAAATAACATATTAAACCACAATGAGCATCAATAAGGTGCACCCCAGCGCTTCAGCTGTATGAATAACATTTCCAACATGTTTGCAGAGATTTCTCAGTTTAACCACCTTTACTGCCACTGCAGTCAGACTTCAAATCATAAGGCTTAAAATATACATGTCAGGTTTCATGTCATGAGCACTCTCTTGTCAGCAGTAGGTTAAGTTTTTTCCCCCCAACAATCACATTGCCTACTTTAAATCAAACTGAATTAAAAAGCACCTTTATGACATCGATGTCTTCCATATTAGATTTTCACCCACATACTGCTAAAAAAACAAAATCCACGATGACTCCTTACATTAAACATTTCCCCTAATGTATCTGGAAGTATTATCATTTTCTTTAATAAATTTGCACAAAAAGGATTAGATTTTTCTCCCTCAGTCAATCTTATTTTTCATTTTTCTTCTTTATTACTTCCCTTATTTTCATGATTTGACAGTTTTCTGCCAGGAAAACAAAGCCTAAAGATTGAACAATGTTTAAAGCGTTAATGGGTAGTCATTCCTCATAATAAGATGCTCCTAATGTATAATAGTAGTAAGAAATAGTAAAAAGAAAGCTGAAGAAAGGTCTTAGTAGGTCTTAGTAGATTTGCTAGTAACTGCAAATCAAATCCTATAAAGGAGCTCTCTAGTGTCATCATGTATTTCTGTGAGATCAGGTTGGGCCCATCTGTCTTTACCAAAGTTTTGCCAAACAAGTTTGACCTAATTATTCAAATATAAATTTTCCTATCGCTAACAGCTATACGTGAATATAAAGACAGGTCATTAAATATAATTTTTGAGAAAGTTAAATAATTTTCCAAAACTAATGAAATGTCATTCATGATCAGGATCATATATTCTGTGTGAGCAGTAACCACAGCAGAACAGTGCATGCTACATTGACTGGCTAATGCCATAATTTTTCACAAACCTGATAAATGTTCCTTAGATTAATAAATAGTCAATTCTAGGGAGGTTTTAATTTTTTAATTGGTTACTGTGATCAGACAACTTGTAATATATGCTAAAAGTCAATGAAATGGCAAGCTAACATTACTGTATTAGCATGCTATTGTTAGCATTTCCATTTCCCTTCAAAGCACCACTGCTGCTTCTGACAGAATTTTATATCTCGCTGTATCAACTTATTGGTTGTAATTGATAAAGAAGATCAGAAGACTTTAGGAAGCCTCTACAAATTATAGCCACTGCACTTGCAGGCTCATAAAAGCTTCTTTATGGTAGGGCCTTTTATATGTGTTGTGAAAAAAACGGACCCAAGCTTTTTCACAGTGTATGTCATTTCTCCACATGGTATTTACTTTAGTGCTATCAACATTCATGAGGAAGACAACACCATGCTGCTTTCAGCCACAGCAAGCTCCAACACTAACTTAATTCAGCCACTTGACACTTGATGCTACTATGCGCCACACATTGGTCGTCTGGATTTTGGTGCTGGCAGAGAGAATGGAAAAAAGGGACACTTGGTAAAATGAAGGCTAGCTTGTTATGAGGTGTTCATTATATTTCAAAATGGCAAGCATGCCACAAAAGTCAGGTGCACTGTAATGGCAACCCCAGACGGGTCCAGTTTCAAAAGGAAAGTCAAGACGAGTGCAGTGGTGCAGAGACTTCCTTTGGCTGTTACTACAAGCATCTTTTTATCTGGTAGCAGAGCTGTTACCATGTAAATCCGCTTTGACTGTCACGCTTTATTCTTTACGACCACGTATCCATAACAGGTCTGGCATGTTGGCCCTTTGCACTGCCCAAACCTAAACTCAAAAAATACCGCCATGTCAACATATCTGATAGTTGGAGTTGCCGCATTTCTTGACACCATCCTTTTCCAAAAGAAGAAAGCTGCCATCTGGAGCTGCCATTGGATCCTTAACCTTTGACCTGACATACAGCACTGGCCTCAGGAACAAACTGCGGCCTTGGACCCTTCATAGGTGATATGTTCACAACATGTTCTCACAAATAAAACAGTAGCCTATGTGGGGCACTTGTCTGGGTGATTGGTGTAGAAGCTCATCAAACCCTTTGCATTAAGATTTGCCTGCCAAGCCATTGTTACAACAGAGAGCAGGTTAAAGAACATGTAACACAAATTGTTAACCTTTATCATAATGGTAATTTAATCAACAGTACATTTATTCAGGCACTCAAGTAGCAGTATAAGCTTATTTTCCTACTAAATTCAGTGACAGACAAGAATAAATTGTCAAGTCAAATTATTTACCCCCCTACTTAATTTATTTGTTTTCACTGATGTTTAGATTTTAAGTGAAGCAACTTTTATTCCACCGCAGACGAGTGCTAATTAGACATTTGTCAGCTCCAGCCTGTCGCTAGTTTGCATAATAATATCTGAAACACAAAACTAATGATGAACTCATAATGAAATCTGTGTTCCAGTCATTGAATTTTCCAACAGTAGGCTAGGCTATAAATAGTAAATATTAGACCCAACTTTAACTACTTGCATCTTTGAGAGGTTTTGGTTTGACTGAAATTGTGACAAAATCATTGGAGAGCTGATAAACATTAAGAAGTTATCATCCTTATCTGCAATCTCCCAGTCTGGGACCAGTATAGTACGCCTGATTCTGATTCTCTTTACACATTTCATGTCAGTCTAACTAATTATTGTGTCCTGATTTCACTCAAACCACAAATATGAATAATGATTATATAACATCCTTATATTCTATACATTTTGTTCAAGCAAGAGCTGCAGAACGAGTCCATTGCAATGCAAACACAAGGAAATACCATGCACAGCTTAAGAAACACTATCTCCTGTCTTGTTGGGTAGATAAGAGGCTGCTACTGTGTGCAGAGGAGTCCCTGCTGCAGAAGTGTTCAGGTAGGTGGGAAATGTCACAAAAACATTCATATATGTAACATGCAGCTTTACACCGGAACAAAGTGGGATTACTTACGTTACTTGTTCGTAGTTTTAATGTTATGGCTAACAGTTTGGGGAGGTTATCTGAATACTGAAGCTGTAATTCAACAATTCTTTTACCAAAGAAAATCCTTTTTCTTCAGCAGAATTATGAAAGTGAATTAGGCCCTGTGTAACACAAACTAATCAAATAACATTTTGGTGTATGTGTGTGTGTGTGTGTGTGCGCGTGCGTGTGTGCGGGAGTAGAAAGCAGCAGCTGATTGCCGGAGATGATATTGTTCCAGGGGGAAGAAAGCTAATAGGTTTGTTTGTGAGGATGCTACACTTGCCATTTGTTGATGGATTGAGCTGTAAATAAATTTGTGACAGTGCGTGATACTCTGTGGGGGCTCCAGCGATTCTTTCACCTCTAAACCTTTTATGACACGCATATATGAGCAGAACACACTTTAGTCTTAGACAACTTCTTTATGCTTCCAAGACTGGCATAAATGCCGCTCTAGTGAAGTTGTGTACATGCAAGTATGTGCAGAAGTGTACGTGGGTTACTGAGTATGGAAAACCCTCTGTGAGTGTATTTATAGCAGGCCATTGTTGAGCCCACAGAGCCCTCCGTAATTGCATCTTATCTCTCTCAATGAAAGTCTCCGGTGATAAATGAGAGGGTGGACGTCATTGCTAATGCTATCCTTGTGATAACTCTATGCTTCATATCACTGTCTTAAGCTCTTATTCCAAGCAGGATTAAATTCATAAGACTGGTTAGCCGGCTGAATTATCATTCTGAAGTGTGTGAGGGGGAGGGATGGTGGAAATCTGCTCTCTGTCACGTCCTTGAGTATTAACTCACAGGGTGGACATTCAAGAAGGTTGATGTAAAAGTTAATTATCATATTTTCATTAAAATGCAGATTAAAAAAAAACCCAAGGTTCACATTTTTTCTTCAGGTTTTGAATTATCTTCACTGCTTCTTTAACATCACATAAGTATTTGGGAAAAGAGGAGACCAGCTGGTGTGGTTCTGGCAGTGAAGTGATTTAGTGTTCTTTGTTTGATGTTAGATTTTGACTCCTCAACAGTTCAGGGCCTCCTTTGTTGTATTTTTAGCTTCATGATGTGCCAAATGTTTTCAGTGTGTGACAGGTCTGGACTGGAAGCCTATTTCGCATCTGGACTCCAGTCATGATGTTGTGATACGTGCAGAATGTGGCTTGACACCGTGTTGCTGAAACAAGCAAGGCCTTCCTGGTCAAGATCTCGTGTACATGGCAGTGTGTGTTGCACTGAAACTTGAACATGTTATTCAGCTTTATTGGTGCCTTCAGAGATTATTCATGTCATGTACACTGATGCGTCCCTCATACCATCATGAATGCTGACTTTTCAACAGAGCGGTGATAACAACCCAGTAGGTTTCTTTCCACTTCGGTCAGGAGAACACAGTGTCCATGATTTCCATGGTCATTTGAACTGATGGGCCAAAGGATAGTTTTCCTCTTTGTTTCTATGTATCTATGAGCACTGGCCCAGAGAGGGAGGCACTATTAATGGATCTTACTTAAAGGTCAATGACAACAAATGTTTATATAACATTAAAAGCAGTTTCTATTGGTATCTAATAATTTTACTGAAATAAATGTCATGATATGAGCCATTTATATTTAATTGCCACTGGTCCACATAAATGGAAGCTGCGATATTTGCGCCACCATCTTTACCAGCAAGGACAGGCGCAAATCGTGGCAATGGCAACCTGCCACGGCACCCGGAAGGGTGGCAGAGCGGGTGCCACGGCTTGCCATGACCTGCCATGGCACCGGCGAGGGTGCCAGAGCGGGTGCCACGGCTTGCCATGACGTGCCATGGCACCGGAGAGGGTGGCAGAGCGGGTGCCACGGCTTGCCATGACCTGGCACGGCACCAGAGAGGTTTATGGTAAACACATGAAGACCACTGCGCTGGAACTATTTCCGGTTTACAAAATAAAAGCGCTGAATTCGAAGATATATTATCCAGTGATGTTTTAAGC
>JAVQJG010076743.1:0-22235 GCA_036024015.1 Craterocephalus amniculus | reverse complement strand
AATTGCAGATTTAAAAAGCTTCCACTGGGAAACAAAAGCATAACAATCTCTGTGTTAATGTTGTTTTTCTAGCTTTAAAAAAAACCATAAATTCCATCTTTTATCAAAATATCCAAATGTTGGACACTGAAACAGATATTTGCCTCTGGGTATTTCCACTTTTCCTGTTCAAGAAGACCATCCTGCTACCAAAACCAGACCCATGCAAAAATGCCTGCCTTCAACATTGTCACCTTTACTGCACAAACATACCAAACAGTGGCAGATCACCTGTTTAAAATGTAACCTTTCAACAATCAGAATCATCAAGTTCCAAGTTATTATTATGAACACAATGAGCATTTTATGCTACATTAACATTGTAATGATAGAACAAAACCCAAATGAAGCATCCACTTTATTCTGAGGAATCAGTGTTTATAAATGACTAGAAGCTGAATATCCAGCAGTGATGAGAGTCAAATAAATACAACACAGAATATCTGGGTCTCTTTTGCAGGGACTTTCTTGCGTCATGCGGGTCTGTTCAGCGTAACTAAGCACTTGTATTTTGACATGAGGTCAGTTGGGGGCATGAGAAATAATGGATTGCATTCTCTCTCACTGTGTCCAACTTCTCACACACACTCACAGAAATTACCTCTCATGTCTAGACTCTTGTCTGCAAAGTCAAGGAAGTTGAGATCAGAAATCAGAGGCTTTGGGACCTTTGATGATTTGTCAGACATAAATGTAGGCTGCTGATAGAAATTTTAAGAATTGTTTAAAAGAAAATACTAAAAGAAAAAGCAGCTGTGACAATATAAAAGTATGAAAAAACCCAGTAGTGTTGCGTTCTATGGTGAGCAAAGTGGGGGAAAAAAAGAAAGAAAGAAGGGGGCACTGTCTCTGACTGTCTGAGACATAAATTAGTGTCTGTGTTTTGCATGTGTTTAATTCAGAATGGCCACCACAGATATGAATCCCTCTTTCCTATCATCAAAATAGAGCTCACTGAGGAGAGACATTGACTGCTATGGAAGATGATTTAACTCAAAAGATAAGCTCTGATCTCTGGTTATATATTCCTTATATAATTTCCTTATTGAAACCATAAAATGAAATGTATTCAATCTCTAAATTTTTTAAATTAACCTAGAGAAAAACTCTAGCACATGGAAATATGTTTTAAAAAAAGGTTAAAAAAAACGATTCGAAAAATGGATTGAGTCTCTGTTCTCCTTTTGTTTATCTTTATGCGCTCATGTCTGTTTGTTTTTTTTTTCTCAGGCCAGAAATGGACACAGAATGGACTTATATTCGAGAGCCCATTGAGACCAATTCCATGGTTTTAAAAGGGTTAATACCAGAGACAGAGTACCAGTTTGTTGTCAGAGCGGTCAACAGGCATGGAGTTAGCCCGCCCAGTCACATCAACAACCCTGTACGCACTCTTGGTAAGGCCAAAATCCTAAATTTCTGAGACTATGTGACAGCCAAGAATCCAGTCCCACACAGCTTCCTCATCAGCCTGTTTTAAACACATTTCAAAACAAACTGTTTCAGATCATTTTCAAAACTCAATATTAAAACCTTTCAGGTATATTTTTACATTGTTTGCCGTGTTCACCACACTGTACAAACCCGAGTTACTGTGAAGATGGGCACATTTATCAATGTGTTACATGCAATTACCTTTGACCTTTCACTCCAATCTGGTTAAAATTAGCTGCTTTAAATGAACTGAGAAGGTGCCATTATCTGACGAGGTCCTTAAAATGTCCTTAAAACTCTGCACATTTTTCATTTATGCTTTATGTTCCCTAAAAGCTGAATCATTTTCTTTAATATTCTTGATGCAGATATCTGCTGGTGATAGGTGGGAGTGGTTGAAAGTGTGGGGTGTAGTCAAGACTGATTGATATTAAAATACACACACAATATGCTCACAGATCGGCACATGCATTCCTGAACAATGGAATTAGTAGCATGGCAGATTTGTTAGCAGCCTTGTGTTTGTGTTCCTCAATGTGTATAAGATACTTTTGCAGGTTAAAAAAGAATGACAATAAACAACTGTTGAAATGTAACAGCCATGAGAGTACAATTACATTATGTAAAGTTGCGCGGACATGCTGCTGCTCTGTAAGCTGTCGAGGAAAAGAACATAAACTGAATTGGGTGCCTTAAATTTTTCAAAAGATTAGAAGTGACGTTGGACGAACGCTGTTACAAATGATGTTAATGAAAGTTACATGAAACAAGATGAAATGAGCCATTTAGAGGGTCACAGCAGCACAGACTGAGAGAGAAGAAGCGTGGTTTCTCAGCGGGGGATAAAAGCCGGTTATGTCCAAGTCTCATCAGACAGGATTAAGGACGGGATGCCAGACCCTCCTCTTCCCATCAACACTAATGGATACACACAGAGAGGTGGGATTGAGTGAGTAACTCAGCATAGTCAGATGTGTTTTGGTAAAAAACATAGCCATATTGAGTGTGGGAGGTCACCCCCCTATACACACACACACCTCATGCCCACACCCTTTATTCAGGAGTTCATGTTATTAGCCAGTGCCAATTAGAGGATTAATCTCTGCACGTTTTCATGATGTATTTGATAATGTCCTTTAAACAACAGTTTGAATGTTTTTGCATCTCTTGACTTGCAGAATTTCTTGCATTCACACAAGTAAGATAAATGGAAAGGCAGAGGAGCAAGCAAGCAGGGCGGGGGTGTGGGTGGGAGGGGTAGTTATGTAAGATGATTAAGCTTTCTCAGAGTAAGATGTACAGGAGGGGGCACACTGGGTTAAGAATGCTTCTTGCATGTTTTTAGCACTGGAGTGTGTAGAAGGGAAATTTCAGACATCTTTTAAATTCCTGTGAATAAGCTCATTAGAATATAATGTAACAAATCGTATACAGTCATAAACAAACAAGTCCAAATGAACTGATATGTGAATGGTTAAAAATACACATTTCATCTGTTGGAAATGGTTTTCATTGTGCGACTTTGTCTTGCGTTATGAGCTCCGTATGGTGCTGCTTTGTATGGAGGAGATACTTTCCAGTACGTGGTGCAGCAGCCCGGGGACAGGCTAGCAGGAACACTCACCAAACTAATATAGCCGAATTACTGCGGTCAGTTTTAAATCATCTTCACCATCATTGTGAGTGAATCATAATCACATTTCCTTCTTCAAATCCATTTCTCAAAGGAAAAGAGAAGATAGTGTTTGAAAGCAGAGGTTTGATCGGTGCTTTTCCACCTCTCTCACAGCAACCCTCTGTTTTTTTATTTTTCATTTGGGTCATGCTGGATGTCCCCACTTCCTTTGTGTGAGTGATATACTGTTTTATGCATGGGGTTGATTCTGCAAAATTGGGATTTTTTGTGCTCTCACAAAGTGTTATAATATCTGAACCTAAAGGAAATGATGGAACAAACACCAGCATGCTATGTGGAAGTTTAGAAAAATTAGTGTTTATAATACGTAGTTAAGTTGAAGTTTTGAGCAAGTTTGCAGTGTCACTACACGTCTTCTTCTTTTTTTAAACAATGTGATTCACTGAGCAGCATCTGATTGCATTCAACTCATCCACAGTTTTTAAAGTCTTCTGTTTGTGGGCATGCTTTCCCCTCATCTTACTGCATTCGTTATTGATGAACCGCATGATACAATTATTACAGTTTTCATCGTTTGCCTTTTTAAGGTGCATCAGACGCTGGCAGCGGTGATATTGAGAGTTACATCCCTGATTCCAGAAACAAAGATGAAGATGGATTTGATGTTGATGACTCAGATTACGATATCTTCATCGAAGAGGTAAGCCTGAAATGCCGGAGTTAAACTGCTCCTATTGCATTTAAAAAGTATTCTCTTGTAAATTGTCATAAAGATTGCACAGTTCGAATGGGCCAAGGAAAGCATGGGGAAAGAAAACTGATCACCTGATGTCTTCATCCTGCTGCATCCTAGCTGAAACCATTCCCTGGAATCAACCAAGACAACAGGAAGTCCCAGCTCCGTTCCCGCTCTGGTCCGCCATCTGGACGAAATGTTGTTTACCGGATGAACACCATAGCTCCTCCAAATGTCTCCGAACCACCAGCTTCCACAACCTCTTCATTATTCACAGACCTGGTTTTCTCAGCAACCTCAGAGTCTAGTCCTGACACCACCACAACAATTACCACTACCAGGTAAGATGTATCATTATTACTCAGCTCGATTCTTGTTGTATACAAAGATTCTGTTTCAGTTTGATAAGATTTCAGGCTCTTCACTGTGGAGGAGGCGCTGGTCTATCTTTTGTTTATCACAACCGAATCCCAACCCTTATCGCCGCTGCTCGTGTTCTTTGATTGCTACATTTTCATCTCTCTTGGCTTTCTGCTTTTTTCTTAAAAGCCACCTACAACTTCTTCTTTTCATCCTCCTCCACTTAATCATTTGATAAAAACAGTGACTGAGGCAGTGAAATGTCACATCAATTTAAGCTGTCAGTGAGGTTGTAAAACACAGCACAGCCTTGCCATGGGAAAATAAATGGGTGGTCTTCAATGTTTTTGCATTCTGGTAAACCTTTTCCTTTCTGTTATTTAACACACCGGAGATGAACCGTTTAATGAAAAAGGGGAAATTTCAATTTAAAAGTCCCATTAGGTTAAGATGAACGCAGGTTTAGAGCAGAGCAAATAACTTCTGATAGGGAATTTAGCTGCAACGTTATGTTGATGAGACATTAAACTAAACTAACCCCACTGTCTTATCTTTCCTTTTCCACCTCAGCATTCCCTCAACCACGACAACTCCGACCATGTCCCCCTGGCAAGGTGAAATACCTCGTGTGTACGACCTGAGCTGTGAGGATACTGTGTGTCCGCCTGACAGCTTCTGTCTCACTGAATATGACAGTGGAGGTTCACGCTGCCACTGTAACCTTGGACGGAAGGGGGACACTTGCTCTGAGGGTGAGAAGTTCGATAGTTGAACGTCTGCTTCACCTGACTGAGATTTTTCAGTGTGAAGCATAGACAAAGCTTAATAGATGCTTCATAATTACATGGTAAATAAACTTACTGGCCACTTTATTAGGTACACCTGCTCTCTGGTCTGCGTTGTGAAATCAAAAGAATAGAACCGGCGTACCTCATAAAGTGGTCAGTGTCTGTATAAATCCTGTGTATTCAACATATGTCACTATAAAGCTTCTATCCTTAACTTCATCATTATTTACTTATCTTTACTTCTGTTCCTCCTCAGTGGTAGCAGTCAACTTTCCCAGGTTCTACGGCCACTCTCACATGACCTTTGAACCTTTGAAAAACTCTTATCAGACGTTTCAGATCACTTTAGAGTTTAAGGTAGCTCATTATGTTTATTTTGCACCTTACTATATCTTTGATAAAAAAAATGCATTTGAAACAGTATTTCTTCCGGTACAGAGCGACTCTGAGGATGGCTTGCTGCTATTCTGTGGAGAGAATGAACACGGACATGGAGACTTCACCTCTTTGGCTTTGGTTCGAGGCAAGCTTCACTACAGGTAAGAATAGCGACGGCAATAGAAAAAACACAAATCATATTCTCTCTTACCTGATCAAGTCACATAGTTATTCCGATCCTGCTGAAAAGGTTAACTATGAAAATAGTTTTATTGGTTGTTTTTGTTTTCCCTGACCCTATTTGTAAAAATATACTTTGTCTCTTCAGGTTTAACTGTGGTACAGGAGCTGCTCAGATCATCAGTGAAAGTCACATTGTTCTGGGTCAGTGGCACACGGTAACCCTTTTCAGAGACGGAATGAGTGGATGGCTCCGTATGGACAACGACACCCCCATATCTGGTCGCTCACAGGTAAAGATGAACCTTTTCTGTATTATGTAAGAAAAAAAGGATTAGTCATCCATTGTATTGCCTGAGACGTCAAGTTTGCAGGACTCAGATTGTCTTAAAAATCTGCGTTTTCACTGTTTCTGAAGATGGTGCACATTTAGCCCTCTTTAATCTTGCTTTTCCAGGGTCAGTACACGAAGATTACTTTCCGCTCCCCACTGTATGTGGGTGGCTCTCCAAGTGCTTACTGGCTGGTGAAGGCGACAGGTACAAATCGAGGCTTCGTGGGCTGCATTCAGAGTCTGACCATCAACAACAAGGTCACAGACATCAGGCCGTGGCCTCTTGGAAAAGCTCTGAGTGGAGCTGACATAGGTGAGACATGTAGGATGAGTTAACCCCCTTCCTCATTCCTTCTTTGTTCATTCCTATTCTTTTTTGCTGTGTTGCTTGTTCATAGCCTCCAAAAGGCAGAAGTTTTAGTTCTCAAATTAACAGCCGAGCAGTGAGCATCTGATATGCATGTTTTCCAGATTTAAATGAGCCTTTAGGGCAAAGACAGTGAACACTTCAATCTTGCAATATCTGTATATCGTGAATGTTTATGAAAACAATACATCCATGTGTGTGGATTAACTTGCTGAATCTGTCCTTCCATGTCAGGTGAGTGCAGTGAAAGTGTGTGTGACCCGGTGAGCTGTGCCAATGGTGGCGTCTGCTTCGCAAACCGTGCTGATGGCTACATCTGCCTCTGCCCACTCGGCTTCAGAGGAGCACTTTGTGAAGAAAGTGAGTTAGACTGTATCCTTCTTCCCGTCGCACCCACAAAAAGAGCGCAGGTGTATTTACAAGAACAACTTTTAACCTCCTCAACAGCAAAAACACAATGCCTGTAATGTAGAGCTTTTATGGTAATTACTCTACATTTATAAGGCAAAATAAAAAAGGATTCAAATGAGGATTGTTATTTTTTCTTTATAGAGGTTAATTGCATGTCTGTCTAACTTTACAAAGATATAACTTTCCGCTCTCTCCTGATTTCCTCCTGTTTTTAGTAACTTCCTCTTTTTCTTCGTCACCCATAATCATCATAATGTTCATATCTTTCCAGTAGCATATATCCTTTGTCTTTCTTCCTGGTAGTTGTCCTCTCATGGATCTCTGTTCAATTCCTCAGGTTTTTTGCTGTCCTCTCCACTCTTCAACGAAAGTGTATTTTCATATGCCGTCATCCCGTGGCCTCAGTCCTTCCAGAGCTACCTCTCTTTCATGGAGTTTGAGCTGACATTCCAGCCATCGATGCCTGACGGGGTGCTCCTGTACAGCGATGATGCAGGGAGCGGAGATTTCCTTGCCATAAACTTAGTAGACAGATACGTGGAGTTCCGATTTGACTGCGGCTCTGGAGGAGCAGTTATAAGGTACTGAAAAACACCCAGTCCTATTTGTTTTGCTGCCATTTTCCACTTGTGTTTATGTTTTCTAACTAAATGTTTTGTATATATTCAAACGTGCAGATTAATGTTTGCTCATCTGTGCTTACAGGAGTCAGGAGCAGATCAGTCTGAACTCATGGCATGAGCTAAGAGTGTCTCGCACAGCAAAGAGTGGCATCCTGCAAGTTGACCGCCAGAACCCAGTGGAGGGAATTTCTGAGGTCTATCACCTAAAAATTGTCTCGCTTTTTTACAGAAGACAGCAAGTAGAAGTAACGTCAGTCAGATAAGCTGTCCGAGTCAGCTTTTAAATTTTCGTTCTTTCATTTCTAATTTCTCAAAAGACAGAAGGAGGAACATTATGTTAAGTTTATTTAGCTGTAATTTAATGTTCATTTCACAAGTACACATTGTTTTTATAATATGGCCATAAGTACAATGTATCTGCCTTATAACATGTTGCCTCTATATTTTTATGCAGAACCGTTTAAATAAAAAAAAAAACATATTCATTTATATGTTTAACATCCCTTTATTAACTTTTCAGGGAGCTTTCACGCAGATCAACTGCAGCTCTCCTCTCTATGTTGGTGGAGTGCCAGAATATGAAAAAACCAAGAGGACAGCAGGTGTAATGAAGCCCTTCACCGGAGTTATTCAGAAGGTAAACACTTCTGATTTCAAAGTAGCATTGTGGAAAATTCACATAATTCACTCATTAAATGCAGGCAAGTGCTAAACAAGTTCATACACTGCTGAGCTTAAGAAGGGAGAAATTCTGGTGGCAAAATACATCACTAAACATGCAGCATAAGGCCCAAGCACCAGTTATTACTGTATATTCGTTCCACCTTCCATCATCAATTGCTTCCTTCAGTCCATTTTCTCTTTTCACACCATCAGCTGGTTCTCAATGACCGCACCATCCCAATCACAACCGGTACTGCTGCTGGCATTAATGTTGCAAACTCTGCACACCCCTGTGTGGAAAGTCCCTGTGCCAATGGAGGGACCTGCAGGCCCAAGTGGGATGGATATGAGTGTGACTGCCCTCTAGGGTACGATGGGAGGCACTGCCAGAAAGGTCAGTTGTAGTCACAACCTTTCTCTTTCACATAATAGTATTCTCTCTGCTGGCATCATTTATATACACACACATACACACAGTTGCTACTCTTTAAAATATCCTGAAAAAGTCCATGCATTTCTTTAACGTAACTTCAAAGATTAAATATTATAAGATATGTAAATCAATATGTTTCAGCTTTTATTTGTTTATATTTTGCTGATTTGATTTGTTTTGATTTGCTTTCCCTTGTACTGCCTGCCATCTTTTGCATGTTTTACAAGGTATTTCTTCTATGGAAATGTTTATTTCACAATGCATGGTCATGCAAATTGATCCACCCGTTCCTGAAGTGTTTCTATACTTTCTCTGTTTTTAAACGCTTTCATCAAACAGAATGTGGAAATTACTGTTTGAACAGTAAGTTTTCTTCAGTCCAATTCAAAACACAGACATCAACACTAAGTACATTACCACTAAAAAGGCTTATTCTCATAGTCTCCTCACATAGTAAAAGCCAGTCTTCTGCTTTAGCTGTGGATGCTTGAGACATAGTGATGCTGCCATCTTGTGGTGATGTTATATCATTACTTTTCTCCCCTGTGCAGCTGTGACTGAAGCCATCGAGATTCCACAGTTTATTGGTCGAAGTTACTTGACCTTCGACAACAGAGACATCCTTAAAAGGTTGGTAGTGTAAAGCCTCCAAATAATTAACTAAAATTGCGTCTGGGTAAATAATTAACTCTACAGAATGTAAATAATGAACACAGACTACATGATGCTATTTGCAGAATTATATGCATACATTTATTCTTCTGAAACAATAATACAGGAAATAATGAATCATACCTCTTATTCTTGCATCTGTGATATGTTTTTTATTATTCATTTCTCATTTTAACAGCAAAGACATCGTTTTTCTTTCCTATCCTTTTTTCCAGAGTGTCTGGGTCCAGGACGAACCTTTTCATGCATTTTAAGAGCACAGTCAAGGATGGCTTGTTGCTGTGGCGTGGAGACAGTCCAATGAGGCCTAATAGTGATTTCCTTTCTATGGGGCTTCAGGATGGTGCTCTCATTTTCAGGTGTTTCTTCTTGAACTTGTATGAAATATGATGCAAAAAAAGAATAAGTTCCTGCAAAGGCACCTTTGTAACTACAGTTCCAGGCATCATTAGGTTTCTGATTTGTAACATTTGATGAAAAAGGAGCTGAAGCTGATTTAACATGCTAAATTTGTTGTATGTATTTCTGTTGTTAGTTACAACTTGGGCAGTGGTGTCGCTAATATTGTTGTCAACGGGACGTTTAGCGATGGAAAGTGGCACAGAGTCAAAGCTGTAAGGTAAGTTTAAAAACAAGGGTTGTGGACTGTGTAGCCATAGATGTCAGATGGAGATGCTCCTCGTTTGCATGAAAATCAAAGTGCCATAAAAACGTAGTACTGAGCAACACAACATTAACATGTTCCATAGAACAAAGTGTTTATCAATGAATGCAGCTTGAGGGTGAGGTGTTGTGTATTTCTGTGTAGAACGATCAAAAACAGGTCAACTTTCAGGCTGTATGAAAAATGGAAACACCAGCTGTCATATGAGCGTACTCTTTTGTGGAACAGAATCTTTGGTCAACAAACAGTCACAATGTTTGTTTCACTTTCCAGGGATGGCCAATCAGGAAAACTGACAGTCGATGATTATGGAGCTAAAACAGGGATGTCACCTGGCAAGATGAGACAGCTGAATGTCAATGGACCTTTATATGTCGGTAAGGTGGAACCCCTTTAGCCGTATGCACTGTCAATAAAAATAGCATTTTAGTTCTTGGATTTTAATATTCCCTTCTTCTTTAATCTGCTTTCTCAATTTTTTTTCACCTGAAGGTGGCATGAAAGAGATCGCTCTCCACACAAACAGACAGTACATTGGAGGCTTGGTGGGCTGTGTCTCCCACTTCACACTCTCCACTGACTACCACTTAGCTTTGGTGGAGGATGCGGCTGATGGCAAAAACATCAACACCTGCTCCAACTAGGCATCTTCAGTACTGGAGGGGCACATTTTCAGGATTGTTTCTTTCTGGACCATCTGACTTGTGACGATGAGCCTGTTTTACCAGCACGGAATCAGTGTTAGACATACAAACCCCGACCTGATGTGGTTTAAACTCAAACTAGAAAAATGAACAATGGTGCCAGTTTGAGTCACAGGAATGTTTCTATGTTGTTTGTGTTTGTAGCTCTGACATGCCAAGTTGTAAAGTGAGTGTTAATGTGATTGAATTTTTCTGGATTAACAGTTTGGACCCAAGGCTACAGTAAAAATGACCTCAGGCCATTCCAAGATGTTTCAAAGCACAAATTCTCTCTGAAAGGAGATAAAAAGCTCAGCTTTATGGGGTAATGAGGATTTTTGCAAAAAGCCTTTTGAAGGACATTTTTCTCATGGGATGATTTCAATGGCATCTTAATCTTTTTTTTAAATTATTATTTTATTTTAAATGCTTCTATGATTGCAGGAAGAACCAAATGATCCAAAGGATCACTATGAACTTGACCTAGAGCAGCTAGCATAGGCAACCTTATTTTTAGAGAATTTTGGTTATGACCTTAAAGGAATTTTTTTGTCTTTCTTGTGACATTTGTACTCTTTGTGATGTTTTATCAATTTATAGACGGATAGGTTTTCTAAATCTGAGTGATGTATCTTTCTTCAGGGTGTCTAGCTTTGCAGGGTAAATAAGACAACTGCACTTTTTTATACTTTCTTTTGGTTTACTTGCTTCTGTATTTGGATCTCACAGAAGTAAATCACACAAAATGTTAAAGCATCCTAAATCTTTAAATCTATGCATGACAGCACGTTTCTGTCATCTGACCCAAACCACAGTAATGTGGAATTCAGCCTTTTAGTTCATTTGCTTCACATCTCTTATAATCAGAAAAGCTCTTTTTAATGAAGTATTTGCTTGTTTCAGTAATAACAAATGACCAATTTCATAATTATATTTATGCCCAGAATTTACTCCTTATAGGGAGGCTCTTTCAAATATTCTCTCTGAATTTTAAGTATTTGCCACTTCAAGGTTCTTATGTGTATTTAGGTCGATCACTTGGCAGATATGTACGGAAAAAACGTTTTTACTGATGTAGAATACTGGAATAGTGAAAAATATTGAAATTGTGAAAGTACAACGTGTAAGGCTCATGTCATCTTAGTACAAACCGTTTCCTCGTAGTCTAACATGTTTTCTACAGTTTCAACAGAGAATGAACCAATAAATCACTGTCTCTAATCAGGGGCATCTGTGTTCTTCCCTGCAGCTGTAGGTGGAAGTGAGAACTATTCAGTTCTTTAACTTTGTCTTTGACTTCTAAGAAGAAATGAAAATAAATTTAGATTTTACTGAGACAGCCACTACAGAACTTTTGCATTTTCTCAGTAACACTGCTGAGAACACCGTTTGTCAGTAACACCGTTTATGCCTACTGCTAACCTCTAAACAAAGATAGCTTTGATCAAACTTGTGCATTTCTACAAAATGAGAAATTACCGGGGACTATGTGCCTTGACTGAGCGATACCACTTGTCAAGCATTAATCTGCTGACAATAAAAACCTGAATTTGCATTTTCTGAACAGTTATATTATGTTGCCATTTATTACATGATTAAAGACTGGCTGCAGGCATATCAGAGAGTGTTTTTACCAGAGAAACAGTCTTTTTCATCACAGGTCAGTGAGTTATGACAAGTAAGCGGAATAGTGTGAAAGCCATTGTGCAGTCTTTATCTTTATTTGTAACTGGTACATGGTGCCTGCTGTTACAGTATGTCACTCTGACACTCTGGTAAGTTCCCCATAGCATTTGATCTTTGCTTCTTCAGAAATTATTCAAATGAATGATCTTCGTTGACCAGTGGAAGATGCCATCTGTCCATGATGTAAAAAGTAAAAAAATAAATATGGCCATTCTTGGTGACAACTCAGACTTCTACTGGTCAAATTGAGATTAGTTTTATGCACAAAGACAGATGTGGATTACAAATCAATCATATGGGATTTGTCACAGCTGACACAGCATAAAGAAGACCAGAACATTTGAAAGACAGGATAAAACGCCAGGCATCTCAAGGGTTTATGAGGAAGATAGGATTGAAGTTTGGCGTCTACTGTAGAATCTGGTCCCGTCACTCCTTGTTCTCTCAACTTGACGCTGGAATGATGTGAGAAATTTCGACCCTTAGCCCAGAGTTGGATGCTGAGGTGGTGGAGGGGCTGCCATAACAGGGAGCGAAGCATGTGCAGAGGCAGCGGCTGCAAGAGGCAGAGGGCAAATCCTGGATTTTGCAGCTTAAACAGAGCATCTAGATTGGATGGTGGGACTGATGAGTGACATGTGGAGCGTGAGGCGTACTTTGTATGAATATTTATGAAAAAATTATGATTTAAGCGCATCATCTGGGCTCCTCATCCATATCTTTGCCCCTTTTTTGTTCTCAATTTGACACAGGGGACGGAATTTTGACCTTCACAAAGCTTCAAGGATTCAGATTCTGACATGTGTGAAAATATACATGTGGGTTATATCTGGATACTTTAAATATGTGTCTGTAAAGTGTGAGGTAGATGATGTGGGAAGCAGCAGAGCAACGCGTTCCTGAACAAGCATGCAGGTTTGGTTAGATTTCTCATTTTGTGAAGAAATTTCAGTTCTAGATATAGTGCATGAAAAAGTGACAATTTCTAACTACTGCAGTTGACATCTTGGCCTGCATTGTACTGTGTTTTGTTTGTAACATTCAACAAACCACTGAAAACAGCTCTCAATCAAAGAGGCTGACCTTGTGTCAACCTGTTAAGAAACTTAAAATCACAACACACAAAGGACAACAATGGAGAAGTTGTCTAGACACAGCCTATGTTATTACTGCCCTTTCTACTGGCTGTTTCTGCAACAAGCAAGACAATAAGTTTGAACATTATTTTTTGTAACATCCATATGACTTCTACGCTCTTTTTTTGTGTTGTGATAATTGGAATTGATTTAGATAACTTCTGAAGAACCTGCTGGGATTTGTTGCTCTTTTGCCAACTGCACTCAAATAATATATATATATATATATATAGATATATATATACATGTATATACCACATAAGGGAGGGGAGGCACAGAAAAACTACTTAAAAATAAATAACACACTGAGAAATGTCAAAAAACAATCATCAGCTGCCATGGATGAGGATGAGGATGGTTGAAGATGTGACAACAAGACAGTTAGCGGTGACTGTATGAGTTGTTTACGGGGTAATGAGGTTGTGATAATCCTCAATAACACAGCCGTTTTATCTGCACGTTAGTTTTTCCTGTTTCATTGATGAAATGTGTTGATGATGTCAAGAGTTTCCAGCTGTGTGTTTGAACAGTAGAATTAACTGAGGCGCAGGGACCACAGCAAAAGGGGGGCTGTGTTAGTTGTGCCAAGTGCTAGTGGAGCCATCGATTTACTGAGTTTTATGGGCCAGTCAGACCAATAAATAAACCGTGTCACAGAGGTAGTATCTCATCGGTTCCCTGGATGAAAATTAGTGCCATTGGATGTGAGGGATTATGTTTCATTCAGAGGAGCCATCGCACTGCTGTTGTGATCATTTCAGCCTTTTCCACATCTTCGCCACACCATGTTCACAGGTGCTGCTAATTTGGCGCCTGATTGTCAACACCTGGGGTAGCAGACGCTCCCAGCAGGAGTCACTTGAAGGTGTTTGACATTGCAAGAGAAAATCTGATTGATATTTACTCAGTCCTGCTGCTCATTCCACAATATGCATTTTTCTTACAAATCTGGTACCATTTATAAAGGAAATAAACAAGCTTATCAGTGGCTGAAGATTTGTTGGCAACACTGATGTCACAACAAAGAACCATAAAATACAAAAGTTTATGAATTGCAGTTCTTGCAGATTTGTCAGCTGCACATCCATGTTGTAAATCCATCATAGATATAGATAGTTTAGCATTCCACATAGACTCTGTTAAATACAAATTCTGTGTCTATTACTTGACTGGAAAATCATGGTTTAACATGAGCGGGGACATTGGCTCACTTAAATTCAGTGCACAGCTACATTAGAACTTTGTCTCTGATTAGCAAAATCAATGAGATGTATAAGCTGCAGACAGTCAACCTACATTTAGCTAACACAAAAGTAACACGTCTTGGATTTGCTTTCAGATTGGCAGAGAGCAGATAAAACATAGCCTCTTTTTTTCCTGCCCTGCCATGTAACATGGAGCATAATCTGCAGGCAATCGTGTCCCTGTTTCCAGCACGGCACCTCAGGATAACATTTTTATTCCTGTCTCCAAATCTACACTCACATAATGCGCCAGTGTTCACGCAACAAATTCACTTGGAGCAGGTCAACAGCAGAGTCTTGCAGTTTAATTTGCATTTAACCATATTGAGGTCAACTACATTTTTTTCATAGTTTAGTGTTAAAGGTGACCATTACAGATGTGATAACTCTATCAAATTAGATTTTATTGAGATAATAATAAAAGAGAAGTATTGCATTAAAATTTGATAGTCATTTTCATACTGTTATACTTTGCCCTATATTTAATGATACATTATACTACTATAGCCTACTGTGTGCTCCCTTTTCATTAATGCTGTTATTAGACAGTTACCTAACCCAGATCCATTTTGTTACTCGGGACATTAGTATCGACTCAAATACCATACCAATCATATCACATTTGCCAGGAACATTATGACCCCATCCTGCTCTAGTTATAGCCATCATATTTTATGGCTGACAGAAACCAATCTTTCACTTTCATCTAGCTTTTGGTGCTCAGTGTGTGTTCATTATGCTACTTAAACACGGACTGACCCTAATGTTTGAGATTTTAATCAAACTTTACATCCCAGTGATGGATGAAAACTCCCATAAAACCTAACTGGATCTCTCCACACAGATTAATTTTATTTCTAAACATTTGTGGAGATACATTTCAAGGTTGATTTCAGACATGTTCTTCATTTACAATGTTTACATTGTATATATTGACATCTCATGTCTGAAAAGGAGTAGGCAAAAGTAAAAACCTCTTTATCCTTACCCCATTTCTACAGTATTTCTACGATCCAAAATATCCAACAACTTTGTCACTCTAATGAATATCTTCACAATGTTAGATTACCAATAGAGCACACTGTAAATGAGGAAGGAGAACTGAGGAAAGGTAACTATCAAGTCCTCCTACATGGGGAATTGTGCACATTTCACATTTTTGCACTGATTTAAATGTGTATATCTACAAATATGGTACAAATATGCTTTTTTCCTTTTTTTGTATCATTACATCTTTAAAGCTTCATCAGAATTTACTAATCAAGCCATTCTTTAAATTAACAGAATGCAAAACTACTGAACAATGGTAATTCACAGGATGTAAGTTACTTAAAGTGAATATAATCTATACTTATACTTTTTATAATAAGTCGGAACAAACTTTTTTCACCTAATGTATTAAGAGCAATTCAACAAATGTCCTTCAAACATTGATGATAAAAAGATAATGATAAAACATGAGAGAGTGCGGTCCATATTAGATAGATTAGTACTGACAGCCCTCAGACAGCAGGCTCTGATAAAACAAAGTCCGATTGGTGTGTTATCATTTGCCTCATAAACACAAAATTATTCTTTAAGACACAAAATAAGGTATATGTTTTTTCCTTTTTTTCTGAGTTAGCAATGGCAAGATAAAACTCAGTTTCTTTATTTCTAATTCAATATGGCAGTGTTGTGGAAATATCATAATATCATATGGTTCTTGTTATCTCCAATATGCATGTTATGATCTATGGAAGTTTTATCCTTATACTTAACATATTTCTAAGTCTCATTCTCAGTCCCTTGATGTAACCTCAGGTTATAATGTTCTGGTTGGTCCTCATCACATCTGTACTGCGTCACGGCTGGAATCCCCCTGAGAAGGCTGGTTCTAATTCACACTTGAGTAAGGACAATCTAATCAATGCTTATCCATGATGTCTACAGGACTGAAGTTAAAAGTACACTTCTCTCAGCATCTGACAGAAACCCTCCAAGGTTCCTTCTGATCATTGCTTTGAATTGTTTCTCCAGCTGCAATTGCAAACTCAGTTTATTTTATTTACTAGTTCTGTCTTCATAAACCTTTTTAAACTTGTCCTAAGTCATCCACACTCCTTATACTTCAATCATCTGTTTTCTCAACAACAGTTAGTCATAAGATATTTAAAATACCATTTTTTTAGATGTATGGTTAGAAAATGACTGACTGGTTTCTGCACAATACTGCCTCAAACCATGTTGTCATCTGACAGCCCACAACTGCAACTAGGGATCTATTTTTCCATGCAAAACAAAATCAATTTTATGGCAAGAAAATCAATACTTTGCAAACTGAAATATTTGTTAATGCAGTGATGTTCCCCCGTGGTATTATTAATTAAAAAACATAGCTATTGTTTATTAATAGAATTCGTGTATGCATGTATGAACTGTTACTATGCTGTATGTATGTAAGCTTACTGAATATTAATTAACTAGCAAACTAATAAATGTTTTGGGGACATTTGGAAAAGTTTCGAAGACCTAATAAAGTACTTAGCAGGAGTTTACACCAGCATGAACTCTTGAGTTTAAAAAACACCAGAGAAAGTATTAGCTGGAAACTCATGTCAACATGCCTGCAGCTATAGAGTAGCTTGGTTTTAGATTAAACATCAGTACAATTCACAGAACTGCTGAACGATAATCTATCAGGGTAGGGCTCAATATTATTCTCTCATATTGGTCACGTTTTTTTGTGAGTACTTTTACTATAATTAGCTGAAAGGTTGATCTTGCGTAACAGAGTGGTTTGTAAAATGTATATAAAGAACATTTTGTTTCCTTTATATGCAATTGCAAAGTTGTTTTGCAGTTGCAGATTCTAATAGGTAATCCAGTGATGAATACATGAGGCTGACCAAGGCTGGATTTCCCATGAGATTATAACCACTCTGACCAGTGAGAAAGCTCTCTGCACTCAAACTAATAGCACGATTAATCCCTAAGTTAGGTGCCTGGTGTTCTAGATGATATTATGATATATAAGGCTACAAGTTTTACTCTGCCAATGATTTAATCCACAAAGTGATCTCAAGTTTTCCTTTGCAGCAATCAAATTAGTACAAACAAAGAAGGCTGAGCCCAGCATACAGTCTTCTCCACAAAGATGCAAAACAAGTCCAGCATCTCTCTGAAGGATGGAGACAGATTCTCCTTCTTTGTCTGGAAGAATTTGTGTCAGTGTAAGTGTCAAGAATAACACCACACCCTGAGAATATTCCCTTCTGAGCCTGCCCTGCACAAATGCCCCTCTGTTGGGACCACAAATCTAAATTATAAATCAAGACATTAGACAAACCCCTTTGCTGTACAAACACTTTTGTTGAAGTCTTTCATATTTTATCTAATTCTGCAAATCTGTTGAAGCTGATTTTCCATCTCTCTGAATAAAGCGGATCTTCTTTACATTTGATACTTTTCATTGATCAAATTGTTTTTATGTTAAACTTTGATGAGCAGATAGAATACATTTCGACCTTGCTATCATCAAAGTCACAAGATGAGCCAATCAGTTCTTCTGATCTGAGAATTAGATATCATGAAGCTTTGTGACAATTTCCACGTTTACATCAAAGCATGACAGATTTTCTACCCAGTCTTTAGAAGTGTTTGGTTTTTCAGTGTTTGCTGGAGGACAAGTGACCTTTTGTTCAGCGTTGAAATGCATCCTTTTTTCAAGTAATCACGGGAGCATTAAGAAAGAGCACATCATGGTTATAGAAGTCACAGCCAGAGAAAATGCTAATGTTTTGGTTGTGTGACTCAGCAGCAGTGTTTCTTAAAAGTTCATCTCTTGGCTCAGTTTTGAAATGTTTTCAGAAGTCTTCATCTTTCCGTCGGATGAACATGTTGTTACCGTGGTGTTTATTTTTCCTTAAAGTACTCTGTTTTGTTGAAGCCTATCCCAATGGTGCTCCCACTGGTGCCTGTGAGGATATGGTGCCTCGTCATGGAGTCTTGCCTCAGCCTTCACCAGCTCCCTACACTCTTCTCACCAACATGAAGACATTCCAGCCTGGCAAGCCCATCACTGGTAAGATTCCTATAGTTTCTGATTGAACAAAACTGGAAAAAAAAATCTGTGATGTTTAAAAGTGAAACAGAATTTTTGAAATTCTACTTGTACAGAAACAACAGATTTCTGCATTTTTCCACCAGTTATTCTCAATTTTGATAGGAATAGGCATAAATATCAAAGTTTCTATGCATCACAGGTCTGACCCACCATAAGTTTTTGCCTTTACTTATGGCACATGCCTACATATTTTATTCATAGTACATTTAATAGGATTTTCAAAAAGAAAGAAAAGAAGAAGAAAAATTTTACATAAATATATCTGACACAAACATCTGAATAAGATAATTACGGTTGTGTTTTCTTGCAGTGACTATAATTGGACCAGCGTACAGAGGGTTTCTTTTGGAAGCTCGAACAGATGGCAGCTCCAATGCTCTGGGGAGCTGGATGCTTCCTCCTCCAGACACTAAATTCCTTCAGGTACCTTTTCAGCTTTTGCCATTATTGAACAGGAGGGGATGTTTTGTGCATTACATGGACCTACCTAAGCTTTTTAGTGTTAAAAGTCATGCTTTTACCCCAAAATGCAATCAGGAATCACTGAAAAAACCTCCAAACCGGAGGACAAAATGTACAACAAGATTAAGCAATGGAAATGGAAATAACTTCTTACGAGAGTAAATATGTTTCACACACAGTGCTCAGGAAATCCAGGAGGAGCCATGACTCACGCCAACACCAACCTGAAGGGAAACTCCACCGTGTACACCTGGATGCCACCCAGCACCATGAGTCCTGTTTATTTCATGTAAATGAACCATCTGATTTCAATAGTCAGAGGCTTTGTTCAGGCTATTATATATAGCTTTTATTTTTGCACAAAGGATCCTGTCATATGAACAAAGCAGCCATGAAAGCGTCAAATCTCTGGACTAAAGCTCTGTTCTTTTTCAGGGCCACTGTGGCTCAGCAGCGCATTGTCTTCTGGTTAAATGTGAGATCCACCACTCTGACCAGAGGTAAGTACAATAGCGTGTAGGAGGGGTGCAAATCAACATAAATTTACAGACAATTGTTTGTGTTAATCCACTGCCTCTTCTCTTTGTCAGAGAAAACTGATGGACTCGGCCTGGCAACAGATGCAAGTGAAGGAATGGCTAAAAAACAAACTTTTCTTCTCCTTTTCTTATGCATTTTGGTTTCACAGATTTTGAGATGAATATTGAATATTCATCTCAATCTGTTTGGCTCTGCCCGCAGTTGTGCATTAAACTGAAAAAGGTTTTTGTCTCTATGTTGCTTTACTTGTTTGTACTTTATGTCTTCCTACTTAGAATAGGTATACTCTCTTTGCCGCATACCATAAATTTTAAAGATACACTACTCAACTTACAGTATCCCCTGTCGATGGCTAATTCAGCATTCATCTTGCATCCTGTACCACCAGCTCTCTCCAGAAAGTAAAAAACAGCCTTTTCTTGACCCCTGTCCTGTTTTGCTCTTCCTTGACTCTCTTTAGTTTCCTCTCTGCCTCGGAAAATGTCTTCCAGCGTTTCTTTGATGAATCTGCTGGTGTGCATTCAAAACAGCCAGTTTGTTTACATTTGCCTGCTAGCGTGTACAACACGCACAGAGCAAAACCCAGCAGGCAGTGTTCCGGTTTTGAAAGTTGTATTGTGCGGTTTCTCAGCCGAGGGACGCTGCCGGGCCACGACAGCTCTATAAATGCAGATAACTATGTCACTGTGCCATCAAACCAACGGAACGCGTTTTAAGGTCGAAAAGTTGTATAATGGCCCTCTTAGTAGTTTATTTTCTTTCTTTTTGTAACCTCTTGTTCTACATAAGCAGCTGTAAAAACTATTTACATTTAACTTCCACAGATTTAAATGTTAAATCTCCTTGTGTGTAAAATGCATCATTACATCTATAGTCTTTATTGATTATGATCAATAATGAAAATTTTATTTCAGCAATTCTGCAAACTGCATTAGTACAGGACAAGATGAGGTTTTCCTGGTGAGTGACTTCATTTCTTTCAGTATAATTAGCTGCAAAACAACAGTGATCCCCTCCCATACCGTCACAGTACAAAATAATTCAGATGTTATTGGCTATTTTAAAGTAGATTTGTAATATATTTTAAAATTTGCATTTATTATTATTATTATTATTATTATTATTATTATTATTATCATCATTATTGTTCAACAGACTTATCTAAAGGAGCAAGCTATAATAGAAAAGAAGATTGTAAAAGAAAAAAAGAAATGCTGTGAAAACTTGCCAGTGCAAGCATTCCACATCACTGATTAAGCTAATCCATCATTTCTATAAATAATAATAATAATAATAATAATAATAATATGTAAATAATTACAAATAATAATAAATGCTTTATTTGAAAGATTCCTCTGTTATTTCAGAAAAACAGATTACTTAATGGAGAAAGTGATGGACAATGCGTGAGATCCTGACTGATTTTAATGACTGAATTTCATTCCACTTATTGAAGAGTGTGTTATGACCTGCTTTTTCCACATGGTTTGATCTCTAACCCAGATTTCTAGCATGATGTTGCACTGAAACACCAAAGTGGCTTAAGACGAGCAATTCATGTGACGTTCAAAGCTCTACAGAATAAAAATTACTCCCTGGAAAATTTTCATTTTTATTTCGGGCGGAATCTTGGACCAAAAACCCAAGTAGCAGGTGTAAAGAGAATTTTCTCTTTAAAAAACAAACAAAACAACAACAACAACAACAACTAAATAACAAAAAATAAACAAGTAAACATATACTTTAACCATGCTTTAAAAAAAGAAAAGTGGAATGCATGCTACAGTAAGACTACTGTAAGACTATTCAAGTGTCATAAGTCATAATATCTTAAACCTAATAAAGATTACATGGAAGTGACCTGACGGTAAGATTGCAGATTCCTATTTTATCATGTTCTTGATTAGTCACTACACTGTATCTGTGACTTATTTGCCCTTATCTGGTGAAGTATTGATCTTCTGACTGACCCATGGGCCTGTGGTTGCACTTCCAGTCAGAAAGCATGCAGCACTCAATTATAATTAGTCCCTTTCCACTGCATGCTCAAAACAAACTGTAAATTCAACAGGAGTCAAGCCTGGGAAATAGGAACCAATGTTACAGTAAGTCCATAGTAAATCACTCATTAAGCTGTGGGACAGTGAACTCTTCAGGTTATGCTCTGTATCATATACCACTCAAACATTTTTCCATAAAGACAAGGTCCGTTGTTTAAATGCAGTTAAGCTACTGTACATACGCGTGGTGACCACAAGACAACAGATGACCTGATATCTAGGAAAAGGAAGGATTTTCACTAACTCCAGCGGATAAAAAATCAGAATCCCTGCTGTGATTTAGAAAAAAAAACTTGAATGTGTAGAAGTTTATTTTGCATTGTCAAGTTTACTTATTATAATTTAGCTTTTTATCACCTTATTAATAATTTAAAGCATTTCTCTCTTACCACCAGCTGGCAGAGCATTTCTCTCTTACCACCAGCTGGCAGAGACATCCTCTTGTTTATCCATTTCTAATCTCCTTCTTACTGAAGGATGCTGCACAGGCTGTACATCTATCACTGACAAGCTTCATCATCCAATGACTAAAACAAGTAATCTTTACTTTACCCTATTAACATAATATGTCTGTCAGAAAGTTTTTTTTAAATATCTGGTG
>JAVQJG010076733.1:0-33051 GCA_036024015.1 Craterocephalus amniculus | reverse complement strand
AGAATTGGTCCGAGAGGTTTGGGAACATTTCCCCCTTACAAACGGAGGCGAATCAATAACATCTCGGTTGAGGGAGCCACTCTCCATATGAAGGTGCGCTGACTCAGCAGTCCCAGAAGCAAAAAGGGGGGGAGGGAGAGGAGATGGGGATGGAAATGATTGCTTTACAAGCAGTAAAATGCATGGTGGTGTTGAGAACCCTCTGCGGACACAACGCTACACACCTTCTCAGTCCTCTGGAGGACGAGCTCACGCATATACGCTTGGCTTATAAATAGAATAATATGTAGTCTAGCCCTTTTGGTTTCTCCCTCTTATACATACCTGCTCTCTGCCCATCTACACCATACAGTATGCCAGAAAGGCCCAAATTTTGCCCTTTCAATCAGAGCTGTACACGTAGCATCACAGACCCAGAGACAGTGAGAAAAGAATTCATGCTTTACTTTCTATTCCGTTTATTCTCCCTGGCCTCGGTATTTATCACTGTGTTGATTAAACGTGGGAGCTTGCTAATTACAGGGTGTTCAGGCAGGAGGGTGCACGTGGTGGGGAGCTGAGACGTCCTTCAGGAACAGTAGGAAACCTTCCAGCAGCAGCAGTTGTTGGCAGTGAAGGGGAGAAGACCGTATTATCTCTCATTAGAAGTCCTGAAGGACTCAGCATCTCTGAGAGATCTGTTTCTTTTCTATTGTGCACCCCCCCTTTTTCTTTGTCTGGTTTTCAGATTCAGTCAATGGATTCCTTTTACAATGTAAATAAAAATGCAGTACTACACTCATGCAGCAATATCCCAGAAATGTCTATAGCATAGATTTAGTTTTTCACACGTGTTTAGTGATGTCTCTGCACACTATGCATATTTATAAAGACAATTCCTTTATTTATTTGTTTATTACTATTGTAGCTGTCCTTGTGTAAGGTAAATTGTTAAGAGTTGTGCTTTCCAAGCCATCTTTAATGCAGCACAGTAAACTAAATGTCTTGTAAGTTTTTTAAGTTTAATTTTCTGTCCCTCAACATCTTTTTCTGACTTGTCTGGAGCACCGAGTTGATAAAAACACCTCAGTCTTGTGCAGAAAACCATCTTGCAGAACTTTAAAGCTAAACTATCTGTGAAAAAATCTGTGTCCGATCTGCCACAGAACCTAAAGCTGCTTCCCAAAATTACACCAATAGTGCGTGCGTTCATCTCAGGGCAGGCCAGGCCCTGGGCCGATCAGT
Source organism: Craterocephalus amniculus (assembly GCA_036024015.1). Taxonomy (NCBI): domain Eukaryota; kingdom Metazoa; phylum Chordata; class Actinopteri; order Atheriniformes; family Atherinidae; genus Craterocephalus; species Craterocephalus amniculus. The sequence goes on along the minus strand of JAVQJG010076733.1, from coordinate 31,827 downwards.
AAAGTGACAGGCCTAAGCACGGCTGGCCGTAATATGGCTACGCCCCTGCTGCTGTGTGACAATTCCACAGAGCAGAAACCATTGTTAACACTTTCTTCGTCGCTGTGTGGTAAGAGACACACAACATTTGGCATTTTAAAGCCTTGGCTCCAAAAAACAAAAAAAATTTACTGCATTTACATGCCATGTGTTGTTGCGCATGTTGAATTGCTGTTAAAAAGAAAGAAGGGAAAAAAGAACTAGAAAAAAGGAAGATCAATTCTGCGATCAATTCTCTTGTGTTAAAAAGATATGAGTTGAATGTCGTGAAGACAGATATCTCAGATTTTAAAAGGGGCCATTAAAACCAAGGCAGACTGCACCTCAGGACACTGCCAAGCATCAGCTTAAACTGTTTACAATTGATGCTGATGGCGGAAGAAAAGGCTGTTTGAAGGTTGTCAGCATCAGCATCACCAATGGGAAGCGGTATAAAAAAAAACTAACTGTGATTGAGTTTAGAAAAACAGCAATGTTTAGCAACTGCCTCCCATGGACGTCAGTAAAAGAAGGCTTAACCGACTGAGTGCCAACTTTCTTTTACATGTTTTCTCCAACCAGACTTTAGACAAGTAGGAAAAAAGAGTGAAGCAGAGAGATCAATAAAAGGATAGGAGTCCTAAAGGAAAGCTGAGAGGGAATAATAAATGAAAGTGTGGAGCAGAATGAGTAAAGTTGTAATTTTGATAAGGCAATGAAATGTTCACACTGATGGATCACTTACTTCAAGGAAAGTTTAGGCATTGCAAATGGGCTTTTAAATCTAAAGCGCACAGAAACCAATCCTAAAGCTGCCAATGACGTACGTGACATACTGCAGCATCTTTCCATGGAGCATTATGCATGTAAACAGCTAATGTAACCCTTTAAGTTCGTGCTCCGCTGGGCATGATAGTCGTGCCAGAGCTGTGAGAGAACAATTGTCTGGAGGCGCAGGAGAGGCGCTTGTTTCCTCTCCCACGGGTGTAGGAGGTAAATGTGCAGCACCCCTGACACTGAATGGCAACCACAAATAAAAGCTCTAGCATCAGGCTTCCACTTGAGCACTCCCAGAATGGCAGCAGGTGTCATTTTGTCAAATATTATAACGTGGCGAACAAAAGAAAATTCATAGGAATGCTATTCATGACATGCTGAATGCAGTAACGCCTCCGTGTCCATCATTTGAATTAAATACTATATGACATGAGCCATGCAATATGTCAGGAAGTAATAGTCTACTGTCACATCTTCCCACATTTAGGTGCAAGTTAACGGCAGGCTGTCATTCTGGGGTGTGATGGATAAGAAAATGATGTGATGGTGCAAACAAATTCTTTGTACATTTCACTTATGAGGCCCCCACAATAAATAAATAAATAAATAAATAAATAAAGTGGGGGAAACCAAAGTAAAGCTCATATACTAGCAGCTCTAAATAAAGCATGAGCTGTGTATTAGTGGCTTTTTTTCTCTGCAACCTGAGGTGATAAAATCATGCAGCATGGCTACAGAAAGCTGTTGACAGCGTAAGAATACTTGCTGCACATAGCCTTTATAGCAGTTGTCTGTTCTGGTGAGGACTAGATGAGCCAACTGAGGTGAATAAATTACTCTCACTCACTGAATGTCATAAATGCCATTTCAAACTGCTGAATGTCACCGAGACCGTTGGGGTGACTGCTAACACTGCGGAGCTTTGTGACGTCTATATTCCCGCTGTTAACATTCTGCATCCACGCTTTTTGAATACCATATAAAAATCACAGCTGCTACAAGCCAAACATGTAACAATAAGTCACAAAGTCTTAAGGCGACCGTTCCTGCCGAGTACTGCTGGAACTCAAAGCAGCCACATTGCCTTACATATGCTGCTTTATGAAACAAACAATTAAAAAAAAGAGTGCAAATTGAATATTTTACCACCCAAGCTGAACATAAGCAACATTGGAGTGGATGTAAACAAACAGATATAATAGAATCAGTTTTATTGTTTGGGATGTTATAGGCGGGAGGAAAGGCATCCATTTTTAAAGGGGCAACCTTTTTGGTTGCAAAGCCTTGTTACCTCTGGAACAAACTACCAAGCAAATAAATAAACCATAAAAGAAAAGAAGCGAACAACAGAAGAAAGTGAAACACATTCCTCTAGCACGCTCTCCATCGCTGAGGTTCATTGTTTGCAGAACAGCCATCAGGGGCACACTGCTGTTGATTATTTCTCATATCTTCTGATATAAATACCAAGGTCACTCTGCTCCAGCTTTCCACACCTTTTATGCAGCCGTCACTTATTCCTGTAATACACCATCATCACCGTCTCTCTCTCGCGTTCTCATTCTTAGCCGTTTAAGAAATGAAATACTGCCTCGGTGTATTAGAAAATGCAACTCTTTAGAATGGAAAAAAAGCACCAGATTAAGCTCAGTTCTGTTTGTTTGGATTCCCCACTTGATTGGGTTATTTTTTTTCTTCCCTAAAGAAAGAAAAAAAAAGATTATGCGACTTTTTAATTAAAATGTTCTTATCAAGTCTGAATAAACTTGCATAATTGGCTGAACTATCTTTGTACGTCGCACCATTTATACCTTCTTCCATAAAACAAACCGCAATGAAAGAGCTAAACATAAAGATTAGCGTCTTAAAAAAGCTACTTCCGTCTCAGGATCCGCATTTTTAAGTCCACAGCGGGTAAATAAAAAGTGCACTTTGATAGGCAGCTGTGTTTAAGAGAACCAGTCATCATTATAAACAATAATTACTCTTTCAGATGAGATTAAACACAGCAAAGTCGACTAATTTCAAGCAACTGCCAATACGTTTGTGACTATTGCCTGGTAAAACTCATATCAATCTCTATGCTTGCCAAGTCAAATCAGGCTCATCTTCGGGCTTTGTACGTCTGTCAAGCAGGAAAAACAGGACACTGGCTTCCAAAAAGAAAAGGGGCACTGTGCCAACCGGCTTGCACAACAAAAGACAAACAATCTACTGTAATTGCCTGCCATCAGAGAACAATGACTCAAAAATGCAGTATAGAAGCTGGGTAGTGTGCTTGTTTGGTTAGGGGTGGGTACAGCAGCGCTTACTGCGAACCAGTCAAGGACATTTGAACCATCATTCTTCCGAGAAATCTCACAGCCAATCACACGGAGGGGAAGATGGGCCGAAGTGATGATGGTGAGGTGTTCCCGCCCGGCCTCGGATCACAAGAAACAGCCGTGACACACAGCGCACAATTAGGAGGAAAAAAGACTGGGTCGTTTTTGACCTTTTGAGGGTAAAAGGTTGGAAAGGAGTTTATTGATTTCAGTCAGTTTATCTTTATCTTGACAGCAACGCCCCACACGGATTACATGAGCAACATTTTTATCTGTCGAGAGACACATGAGAGACAAGAAGAGCATGATGTAAACATGGATGTATGGTTCGGATGTCCATCTGTCCAGGGTTGGACAAAAGCAGCTAACACTTTGAGAAAACAGACAATGAACTCGTTATGACGGCTCCCCATTGGTTTCTCCCCGACACGATTCCTACAACACATGCAGCAGGAACACACACTTTACCACAACACAATGTCATCCTCGTGGCCATGTAAGTACTACATTTATACTTTACGCGGAAGCTATACATTTTATATTGATTTGTTTCCAGTGAGCCAATACAAAATTCATCCCTGTCTTGTGTATGTGCATGAGGGTTCGTGGGAAAACCTTCAGTCAAAGACAAACAATAACTACAGGTGGCATTATGAAATATAAAGAAACGTCGAAGAAAATGAAGCCTTCTGCTGAGTTTCTAGGTACCGGAGCGCCTGTCTTATCTGCCTGCGCTTCATAAAAGGTTAAGAAAGGTCTGAGACTAGTTCATGAAAGAATTAAAAGGCTGATGTTATTAAAAGACATGACAAGAGAAACAGTTCAGCGCCTCGCCTGGAGCACGTAAGCCTCCTCAATCTTTCAGTGGAAATTGGGTTTGGGGCCGGAGAGTCAACCCCCCCCCCCAGCGCGCATCACAGTCTTTTCCACAGATCAGGAATCATCACACACACAAACACACACCAAGTCCAAAACGCAGCCAATATCAGAAAAGAAACACAGCATCATCACAGGAGTCTTGGATCAGCAGTCAGGGGCAGTTTCTCTAAAGTGTTGTTTATAACAGAAAGGAACAGTATTGCTCTGGTGAACAACGCTGGAAATACACGTTCAGCCACTGACCGCTGCTTCCAACACCGCGCAGCAATGATTCATAGACATTGGTTAATCTTATCAGGGACTACCTGGACACAGCAGTAATAAACTAGAAATTGTCTTGTGAATCTCATATCAAATCCCAACCATGGGGAAACTAAAGCAACGCAGCTGCTATGAGCCAGAATGGACAGGAATACTCCTCTCGTCAGGCCGGGCAATAATGCCACGGCAGTAATTCTTAACATTATCACAGCTTTAGTCATGACAACAACTATTCATCATCAGCAATACCTAACTTGCTCTTTTCCTCATCGTTAATACTTAATTTAACATCATCATCAATACAATCAGGAATACAAGAGCAATAAATGTCATAGCTTTTGATTCAGCCGTTAGTTTAATCAGACACGGAAATATAATAGCCCACATTCTCTGTCCTTTACTTATTATGGACACCAGAGAAGCCTAAAACTTAACTAAAGGTTGTGTGAGAGGTCACGGATACAAAATTAGATCTTGGTGAAGATTTGAGTAATGAAGGATGATGTTCGTCCTTCCAAGACTTGTTAGCCTGCCCTTGCCTCAAAGGAGTAGTAGTAAAACTTCCTGCCACAGATGTATAAAAAAAAAAAAAAAGACTAGCCACTTTAATTAGCCCAACCATAAAATATTATTAAAGGCACAGCTATCTAATATGACTTACTGACTTTGGGAAAGAGAACTAGGCCTATCTGTAGCTCAGTTATTAAATATTGCATCCGGTTGAGCTCTTTTTTCTGGGTAAACGGACCTAAAAAATGAGAGGTCAGTGCAAAGAAAGAACGTATTATTTTTTAAACAGGCACACCATTTGACATCTGAGGAAGTCAAGGTGACACCGATAGATTTATCAAAACCGTTCACATCCAAGTACTCATTAAAAACTGTGAGCCATGCATTCAGAAATGTAACTTTATTGTAGCTTAGATAGCATAAACCAACAAGCTAGCGTGATAATATGCTAAAGTTTAAATATCCAACATTTTAGACCATTTATGTTTAATTAAACTATGTGATTCAAAGTTTAGGAAGCTCCTGAAAATCAGTGAGGAAAGAAGACATGAGATCTTTCCTCAAAGCCCTGTGTTCAGTTAGCTAACAGAGACGGAACATGAGTGGTCGGCTGGATTTAGTCGTCTTGTTATTTCATCTTAGAACTCTGTTTCTGGACAAAATGGAGGGGAGTGATCTACAAGGCCCAATTTAAAAGTTTGTCCCGAGCTTTGTTAGGCGAGCAGGCTTCCAGTTGTACTCACATCAATCACTTCAAAGCTGCCACACTCCTTCGGAAAGAACAGCAATTTTACCTCGCAGAACACAGGAGTTCCTGGTCTACAGCTGCTTAATCCAAACCAAACAGATGCGCTAAATCACAAACGTCAGACCATTGTAGACTAGCAACTCCTGTATGGTGGAAGGTAAAATAACTGTTATTATCATGGGAGGTGTAGGAGAGCGCAGGCAGCTCCTGGTGGAAATATATACCAAAACATTACCATTGTCCATGTGCTCACAGAGGGCTGTCTAAAAGCAATGTCTATTCTTTATTTTTCAATCGTATTGTGCCATGTTAAGTATGTGGTACATTTAAAATATTTCACCTCTGAACTCTCCTCCGCTGTGAACTACCTCTTCTGGTTTAGGAAAAAGGAATATATCCTGACATCCTTCCCCTATTAGGAGCTAATGATATTTGCATGAGCATGGCTTTAAATATGTTCAAATAATCACTCAATTCATCAGGATTTGTTTTGCTTCAACGTATTTGAATTAAAGTTTACACTGTTTTTTCTTGCATCTTCTGGCCGTCCATAATGTTACACATGCTGATTCTAAAAAGGGATATTTTAACTTGCAACTAGTGCAATTCACACTTTGCAACAACAATATCCTAGTCTAGGTTAGTCATTGATAATATGTTAATAAAACTAGTAAGCCTGCAGTTTTGGATTCACAATAAAAGTACTTTAATGTATATTTTTCAAACTAATGTTTGCATGCAAGGTTATCCTTTGACATGTAAACCCTCTATAACAATAGTTTGGGAGGATTTTCAACACAGAGACAGTCACACAAATGAAAAAAGATGCTGAGATCACCATGTGTCAGGACTGATTTCTGGAAAGCTGCATGTAATGCAGTGAATTTAACTGTTTCCCCCTTTCAATAGAAAAATAATCCATAACGGATGGAAGCAATTTAGTATTTGCTTTTGTTCTTAGATATCATTGCTGGTTGATTATCCTCACACAAAAGAGAGACCATTGCCAATGCTATGCGAGTTTGCTATCATTTACTTCATAAATACAGTGCACACACTACCTGACAACAATTCTGGAACCCCCAAAAATGTATAATCCAAAAACTAAATAAAAAGATGGCAGCTGAATCATCCCGATTTAGCCTTGCGCTTTTTTTCACTCCCAGACACCATTGCTCATCTTCCTCGAAGAGGTTGTGGTCGTGCATTGCAAAGACGATGCCACTCAACAAGCTCATCTTCCAAATCTGTTTACCCCAATGCAGCGTAGCAAAGAGGGGACAATTTGACTCACAAATTCAACCTCATGAGTGTTCATGTCAGTGTCTTCCATTTGATTGTTTTGGCATTCACATCTGAATGGGATTGAAAGTGTGAGGCAAACACTGGGGCTGCGGGCTGCAGATGGTGCTTCGGTGAGACAGTTAGCGGCGAAAGTACAGCCACCAGACCCACTGTGGTTAATCAACATTGGAACACACAGTCCGGCTGAGCCTGTGTGCATTCAGATCAGGGTGATAAAACAATGTTTTGGAAGCACCAACACATTTTCCTGGAATTCTCTTCTCTGCAGCCTTCAATGGAAAATGCCATTGAGGCATGACAAGTATCAATTGTCTTTTATTTCTGTGTTAGGAATACTATTCATCTTCTACTTTCTTAGTGTTTTAGGAGACAATTATTAAAAGCAAAGCTGAAAAAACACTTTTGACCAATAAATGGTGGTAAAATTTAAAATTAACTTTTCGAAATCACAAGTTTATTCCTCTGTGAACCATTCAGATTGTGTGTACAAAATGTCATGCATTTCATATACCAGATATTTCAATCCAAACCTTCAAAGTTTTAACTTAATCTGAGGGTCGTGGTCTACTGTTTAATTTAAACGTCCCCTGAAGGATTTGACCTTTTATCAGGAATAAGAAAAACAATCCCGGCCGATAATTTGATGGAGTACATCAAATTTAACTGCTCCCCCTCATACTTGTTCTAACTATGAAGCTATACAGGCTTCTTAGCTACCATTTGCTTTAGAGGCATTGGTTCAGCATATTTAAAACTGGTGATATACTAGGCATTCGTGATTACGTCAATATTCTGATATGAGGGTCTTCAGGCATACAGTCAGGAACAATGAAATTCAATTAAATGAAGGTGATGGGAAGAAAGTGCAGCCATATAAACGGCAAGCGATGAATGTAAAATACATCTTCGAGTCAGAAGCAAGAAGTTAGGTGGTTGGAGAGGTGATCCCATGGATCTGTGAAATCTGGACATTTTCCCCCCGTCAATAGCAGTCCTGAAAACACAGACCTATGCTACCCAGAGAGTCTGCCTCTATTCAACATCTTCCAAACCAAACAGTTTGGATGACAGCTGGACTTTTTGCTCTTGACGATGAAGGGAAGCTCAGTTTTGTATTCCTTTGGAATCTGCAGCTGTGGGCCAATATACACAAGATTACATCCCACCGGGGGATTGAGAAGTAGAAAAAAAAAAACAAAAAAAACACGTCTTGTCTCTCAGAAAGGGATTATAAAACTGTTAATTGTTGCTGTCAAATGCTCATTTTCACCTGTATGTGTGAATGCTGCTCCGAGGCATCAGTTGCACGTTTACGCTAAATCGGAACAATCAAACATAGGGGGGAAAAAAATGAGGTGAGCACTTCTGTAAAAAGGTCATGAGAAGAATGTTATTGTGCAGGCAAACGGTGGGCACTGAGGCTGAAATGGCAAACAGCAGGAGGAGTCTTACACTAATGCTTTCTCCAGCTGCTTCACCTTAGGCTTATTGTTCCACTGTGCCCATCAGAGAAAGACGTGAGGCCATTTGACTCGAGCCTAGACTGTGGCCAGGGCAGTACACCTTGGCCCTCACATGCTCCATTAAACCAGACGCAGGGGAAAGTATGAGGTCTTGACAGTTCCTGGCTCATGGCCCTGCTGCCGACACAATTACTAGCCCCTCGTCCCTTGTCTGCCCTTGTTTAAAATGGCCGCCTGTGACCACAGTGGTGGATGTAAACAAGAGAGAAGCGGCAGACAAGACGAAGGAATCTTTAAATGCCACAAAGGGTTTTGCTTTTTTTTTTTTAAATAAAAAATTACTTTGCCAAATGTTGAGTGTGGATTTAAAGTCGACTTTATAATCAAATTTGATTCTTGAGCATTTTATGTCTTGTGCTGAATGTCACCTAAACAACACTATGTGGCCCATTTATTTGAAAAAGAAGTTGTTTTGGGGATACCTCACAGTTTTCCATTACCAAAAAAGATTTTAAAAAAACAAACAAATGACATGGCAATTTGCAAAGAGTGACATATTTCCTTCTTAAAACCAAACAATGGGGCTGCACACTATTTTAAAAGCAACAACAAAGCACCCATGATGTGCTATCATTGATACTGATGCCAAGTGTGGCCATGCTTCACAGAAATTTGATCATATTCTTGAGGCAAGTAACCTCATTATCTTGAGATAAAATATTAGCAAAAACAAGTCGTTTATTCTTTTCACTCCTAAATTCTAGCACATGCCTGCCTCAACTTGCTGTTGTACCTACATTTTTACCAAGGGCAATGAACAATGAGGGGCAAACAAAGACAAGCAAAACAAGTTTATTGTCTTGTAATAACTATACAGAAGATGGTTCAATGAACAAACAAGATTCAGATTTTTCAAGTGGCCGAAGAACGGGGCTCTGGCTTCCTCACATCTGTTTTTTTAGATAATCAAAATTGTTTTTATTAGCAAAGTTCTTTGCACTGCTTTTGTATGAAAACTGTTTCATATATAAAGTTTGATCTGATTTGATGTGATACCAGACTTCAGGATTTTAACAATATTTAACGTCTTTATCTAAAGGAAATGGCAAAAAAAACACAAAAAACGGCACACATGGCCAATCTCAGCTTTCATACGGTGATGACAGAGGTCTATCTCAGATGTTTTAACAAAATGAATAAGACTTCGTTCCACTTCCGCATCTGTGCTTGTTAGTTTTTGAACATTCACAAACACAGAACTTGTCCTAACTGGAATTCAGCCATTCATAGCACATCTATATGCTGTGGTTGTCTCCGAGACACTGATACGTGCATGTCAATGTTGCAATAATACAAAATTTTCAATATATCGCGCAGGCATACATGAACACATAGATGATGTTTAGATGGAACCTGCCAGCACTTTACAGTCCAATCTGACACTGTCCTAAATAAAATGACTTAACACTAAGATTTGTCACCCAAAACTTTGCCACCTTATGTATTTGTAAAGGTAAAAGAATTGAGCAGAAATAACCACTACATGAGACTAATTGGAGAATAACACATTATGGACCCACAATCTTGCATAAAATTGAATTTCAACAGTTTACCCAAGGCAGAAAACAACTGGTCTGCCCTCCATCTAAAACTCTCCCAAATATTCTCTTCTCTCCTCTGGACACTCAGTCTGCGTTAACTGTCTTTTTTAGTTTTCCCTCCTAACAAGCAGCAGACAGCTTGCCAAGTAAAGCTGGAAGAAAGACTTAAGTTTAACCTAAAAAAACATTCTGTAATGCAAGACTGTTTGATAGCAAAAATGATAGAAGTGACAAATGATTCAAGGAAGTACAGCGTGCAGCGATGGCAACAGTAACTGAAAGACAGCTAGCTTTGCCGACTTCATTAGACAACTTTATACAGGAGACAAGACATCATAAAAAGATCTCAAATTAAAACCTAAACAAACTACAGTCACTCCTCCACTTAAACAGCCCAGAATGAGAATGACTGAAGTCTTCCTCAGACACTTCAATGGGGAAGTGGTTTCCATTTTCAGACAGATGAGTGCTGCTGTCTGTTGTAAATACCTGACACGCAATCATATGTGGCTGCCAAACAGGCAATTATTTTTCCAGTGCTTCTTAATAAATGTTTGAACAAAAAACATTTTTACACACAGTTTTCTGTGTGTTTAATAAAATCAGTTTATCATGTTAAGCAATACTTTAAGTATGTTAGTGTATCAGACCTAAGGATGTTTTCCCTTTTGTTTTTTTTGTTTTTTTAAGATATTCAGATTTCATCTGTAGTTACAAGCAGATGATAGGCTGGATGGACTGGCTGGGCCTGTTGTGTTCCCCATCTGCCATAAACTGGATCTTCTGCTGTTGTCCAGCTGATCCCAGTGTCCCCCTCCGCTGTCTAACTGGTGTTGTCTTTGGAATTCAGTAATAATTGTGAAAAGCTGTTTAGCTCAGCAATTATCTGCTTCCTTTTATGTTATAGAGACGCTATGACAAGCTAGTCATAGCTGATACAAGCTAGTCACAGAATATATAAAAGTATACTGTGTTTTTGTGCATTTTGTTTATTCTGGTTAATTTCTAACTTGTCGTTTTGTTTTCTTTGCTTCTCCTGAATCAAAAATTTAACTATAACAATAATAAAATAAATTATCATAATCAATTCTAGTCTTATGTTACCACCTTCTTCTCCCTAGCTGAGCAAGGGTTGTAACAGATGAAAACAGCGCAATATGCATTGCATAGGAAATTAAATCAGTCTTTTGGTGCAGGGCAAGGTGTTTCAATTAAATAGTTTGATAAATTTAGAGTCATCATTAAAGATGTCACCTTCGTTTAAATTCAGATATTAACTTTTCCAGGTTTTGAGGCAGATTTGGTTTTAAAATGCAACAGAGCTAAAGGATCTTTATGGATTTGTAAGAGTTACTTTGCATAAACTCCCCGAACAGAAATCTGAACACTAGATAAGACCAGGTTCAAGTTTCTCATTTTGCTGGCGTACAAGAGTCAAACGTTTTTGCAGCAAAGATTTCAGAGCCCCTTTTTTCCCCTTTATCGCTCCATAAAAGGGCAATTCATCATGTATTTAAGAAAAATATGTTTTATAAATCAGGCTATGAATGATGTATGAAAAAAATCCTCTGTAAAAACCTCGATATAGGCTGAGATAAGACTAGAAGTTTTTGGTGAGTACATGCAGCCGAAGAGAAGATCTGCATCTCAGAGAACAAAAAATAATTTTTAGAAGATGAAAAAAAGGCTTTGAAGATGCATTTCAAGATTCTACACATTTACTTGTTCCTTATCTAATAAATTATATATTCAGACCAATGTCAAAAAATCTATTTATTTAAAGAGATATTAACAAGAGGTAATGTGTGACTATCACTGATTAGTATTAATCACAGATATGAAAAGTGAAACAGAATAAACATGTGGAACAATGTGCTATCTGGATGTTATCTTTGCAACTGCCTAAAAAAGCTTGTCATCTAAGCAAAATTACCCACAGCCTCAAGACTTACTAATGAATGAAATTACAAAAACACACACACACACACACACACACACCAATCAGTTTAGTGTTTATTTGCTGAGGTTATCAATATTAAACTTTCTAAGAGGCTTTGCAGATTTGATTTAAAGGTGCAAATAGGAGAGAGCTGTCAGAAACCGCAGATTCTGCATCACCTGGGGGAAATCTAAAGGTTTAATTCTGGCAAGCCTGTTTCCCATCCAAGAATAGAGTCAGGTGCAGACATGATTATCTACCGCCAGGGGCAAAAAAAACAAAAAAAAATAAAATGCATTAAAAGCTGCCTGATTAGATAAATCCAAACTCTGAGGTCACCTCAGAACAAGAGGATGTAATTTTCTCATATTCCTATTGTGTGTTTTAATTCTTCCTGAAATGGCCCTAAATGAGTGAAAAGAAAAAAAAAAAGCAGTATGAGAGATCATGAAGGAGGACAGCCTCAAGTCAGCTTGAGCAGAGGGGCCCTGCTGACCTAGATCCAGGCTGAGTGGGGATGATATTAGCAAAGCAATTAAGGGAGATGACAGCCGTCAGGCAGGGTCAGACTGACAGGGATAGCAGTGTGTCTCCCTTCCTCTCGAGCATGTTCTCTTTTTTTCCTCTCTCCCTCCTGTAATGGATATTGATTTTTCACAACTGAACGAGGAGCCCTCTCTGACCAGAGGTGGCCGATTTGGTAAAAGAAAGAGATTTAAATCATTCAAAATGGAGGCATGCATACAGTTAAGAAAGTGGACTGGGTGAGGGTGGAAAGTAAGGTAAAAAGGAGTGAAGCTCACAGGTCCGTGACCCTGTCGGCTTCTTCCACGGATATATGCAGAAATGACTCCAGTCAACTCAAAACTTCATTCCCCGAAAGATAAGGAAGTGGATGCAATACCTAAAAAAAAAAGTCCACATTTTAGCCATGGGGATTTAAAAAAAAATCATCTGAATCAGTCCAACTCTGAAAGTCTTCTTACTAGCTAAGGTGTTCAAAGATTGTTTCTGCATGAATCTCATTTGTTGATTTAATCAGTCATGTCTTAAATGAAGGATTACACACTCTATCCTGGCACATATTTCTCTGTATTTCCAGAATTTTGATTCATTGAGTACATTTTAGGTAATGTGTGTGAGGGGGCCAAGACGAGCCGGAATGCAGAATCCATCATCAGTAATGCATGTAATGCAATAAGCGGGAACTTCCTATTAAAAAGACTCGGCTTAAAGGCTTAAGCTACACTCTATCACCACAGGTAACGCATCATTCCTTCAACATCTTTGCAAACACAAGGAACTTTATCAAGCTAACAACTGTCTGCACTCAAGGCATTACAACTAAGTACGACAACACGAGAAGGTAAAGTGGGAATATAATGGAGATGGATGCAGCAAAGCCATTATGTTCAAACAAACAGGGTTTTAGATCACTAGGCTTTAAACTATTTCTATTAAACTTCTGTAAAAATTTTCCTGACAGATCCACTGGTAACTTTATCAGCCTTAAAGGGACTATACCAGATTTCAAGTCCGACTAGCTTAGTTAGCGATAGCGGCTTTTTTTTTTTTAGCTTTTGTGTGACGCTTTTTCTTCACTAAGGGGTTTAACTTTCATAATTTGACTCCGGATCACTAAGGGAACGCTATTACTGGCTGATTGGAGTCTGGACGTTCCAAAAACTAACCAGGCAGAGAAAGCACGTCACGCCAATGCTAAAAAAACTAGCCGCTTTTGTAAACTAAAATGCCCTGAACTCGTACATATGCACAATCAATGAGTCGTTAATTGTAATGAAATTACCCATTTTACCACATACTATACCACGTAGAAAACCATTTTTCTTAGAAAGATTAAAATAATATCAGGTATAGTTCCTTTAAGAATTTGAACGACAAACGGAGTACTTTTTATTTTTTTTCTCGCTTGAGGGGAAATTTAATCTTATTCCGTTATAGATTTTAAAACATATAAATTACTATACTATAATTACTATAAATTGACACTATTATTTAGGTCCTAGAGTCAGATAACTTCAGATAAGCTGAATCATTTAGTTTATTTAGTTTTAAGACCCATATGTTCGGCATTTGAATACATTTTTCTTCAAGGTCCAAATCTGCTAATCTTAAATTCAAATTTTGCAACTTGATCATGTTTTTAATCTAATGTCCTTTACTTTTACCCTCTCTTGTTTTTAATTTTAAGTTGCATCTGCAGCCCACTGTCATACTTTTAAATGTTTTCATTTAGAAACACATTTAACTGAATAAAAACAACTTTTTCTATCATTTCACTTAAAAATGGTTAGTTGGTTGCAGGTCAGCAGTCATAAAAAATTGTTCTTTTTCAGAAAGGATTTCATCACTGCCTTTCTAAAAGGCAGATGGGAAGATGTCCGTTACCATGTCTTAAACCTCAGGCTCAAAACTATTAAATGATTTTTAAAGCAATGTGGGGAAAAGGCAGGTTAAAGGCCTTAAGTAGGAGAAAATTCTAACAATCATCTTTGCATCAACCAGACAAAACTCTCCAGTGTTTCCTCGGGTAAAAACAGCGAGATAAAAAAGGTTGGATCCAGCAGCTTTCATTTTACTTCTGAAGTCACCTGCAAAGTCTTCAAGGAGGACTTGTTCAAAGCAGGATTTATTAAAAGATAAAGAGTTCTGAAAAGGAATTTGGAGTTGTTTTTACAGTTTGCAATCAGATTCGAGAGGTGAAGTGTTCTGGCCTGTTCAGCTGCTTTTTAATCATTTTTGGAGTTGTTCTTTCAAAATTAAGGACAAGGACATGAGAGCTCACCCTGAAGCTAGCTGCTGCTTCACCCAGGAGAAAACCCCTCTGCCTGCCGACCTCGGTTTGGAGACAGAAGCAGGGAAAATTAACAGCTGTTTCTGTCAGAGTAGTGATCCACAGTCAGAAGACACTGGAGTGACATCTGGAAGACACTGGGTTACAGCGTCTCTGATGTTCCTCACCACGGAGTCTCCGATGATCAGCGTCACTGGAAACGGCTCGGCTGGTGAGGAGCACCAAATCTAATAAGAGTATTTTTCAAAAATATGGCTTAAGACTAAGATATATGACAGAATACCAAGAATAAGTCTGTTAAACTGTGAGAGAACTTTTTTAGTGTCCAGGACTTACATTTGCTTCATGATATTGTTTTCTCACTCTGCCACAACCGGCGAACAAGGCTGTCAGCAGACTTGTTCGAGTTTAGCTGTAGCCTTTCATACAATAACAGCCACAATCCAACACGTGAGCATTTATTTGCTTTTCTTTCTAAATGCGCTCCTTTGAAGACGCCAACACTTTGCGTTTCTCCGTTTATCTGCAAACCAGAGTTCATCTACTGGCAACCTTAAACCGCAGAGCTGTGCTAAATTGATGGAATCCCTTTTAAAATAAAGTGAAACTTAATTGCTATTCATGTAAATATCCTACATGATGTTTTTGTTGGAATTTGTTGGAGCTATTTATTTATTTATTTTTTGCTTTCATTTCTTTACAAACACTGCTTGACAACTTGTTTCAGTTCAGAGAAAGCCCACCTCTTAACCTTTACTGCTTTTGGAAAATGTGGCTTTGCATGGAAGTGAAGTGGCTGTGGAGTACGGTTAATTAAGCCGAGAGATACGGTTTTACACACCGGATATTTTAACATCTTTACTCATCAAAAGCTTGAGTTGAGGCCAGTGTCAGTCAAGACCAGAAATAAGAGAGATGGAGTACAGAGAGAGAGAGCGAGAGAGACATATACTTCATAGTCTGACTGGTCTTTTGTGTAATAATTACAACACAAGCTTTAATGAGGCTCCACTATTATCTTTCACTGTAACTTAGGACACGCTCGAGGCATCAGAAGGTTTGACACCGGGGACATTAAGCCTCGTTTTCCCAGGAGGTGCGTGAAGAACCTCGTCCCCAAATAAAATGACGAGATCAAATACAAAACAACATGTGTGCACCCAACGCGGAGCAAACCAGATTTAAGAAAATCTCATAAAAAACATATTACAGCGTGTGGCTTTGCCAAAATGCAGCACAACACGTAACCAAATTAGATTTTTAGCAACTACAGGGGGACTGAGCCACTTACATCACCAGTGGTTTCTGCTGCTGTATAACAGCGCATTGCAAGCGTCTCTCCATCCCAGCATGCTTTGCTGCAGGCATGCAAGACGACAGCACAGTGTTCGACACGTCTTCTTTAATCTAATCTCAGCGGGTGGTTGTAAGTTTGACGAAAACGGGGAAGATTGACAGACAGAAGGCAAAATTATACAGGGAGGAAGAAAGCATCAGGGAGAGCGTGCTGGATGCTTTCAATCCCACAGAGTTGTTAAGTTTCTGGGTGTCTTCTGTTAGGTTAGACGACTGGAAAGGTGTGCATGAGATTTGTAGACTCTTCATTGAAGAGTCTGCTTTGTTTCCCCATCGGTTGGTGCAGCCACAGGTCAGAGTGCACAGCAGCTGCTCTCCAGAGGCAACAACACTCCTCACGCCGAATCTCGAGTACACTACAGATAGCAACGCCCAGCTCGCCACTCTGCTCACACTCGCCACGCTTTGCCATCAAGTGTTTTTATGAACACAGATTTCAGCTTCAATCTCAAAATCAATTTTACAAGCAAACCTTTTCATTCTTTCGGGTTTTATAACAGGGAGGGAAAGATGGCCGAGGCGTGCGCGCCTGTGTGGTAAAGCTGATGTGGATTTTGATTGTTTTTCAAAGCGGCGCGGTTTAAAAAACCGAAAGATTAGTTGCTTTGCTTGAGCAGTAGGCGATTCTTTTTTCTTTTTCTTTTTCCGTCTTGTTTTTGGAGGAGAATCCGAGGGTAGAGTTGATGAAAAACACATATGGTGCAGGAATGCACATTTACAAGCGTAGGACGGCCTCTGTTCATCCCCTATAGGATCGCTTTGACATCTGCACCGCACGTGTGCCATCTATAAAACTCCTGCACAAATTCGGAGAAGCCCTGACACTTCCTTATTTACATGATCTGAGCCCAAAAAAAAACACAGAGGAACAAATCATCTTCAAAAGCCTGCCTAGATGCAGAACTGCAAATGCTTCATTTCTCGCTGGTAATGGCTCACCGCTTTATGACTGCATCTCCCCCGTTATCACTACGGAAAGACTTCTGCAATAACCATTCAGATAACTAACAGCAGCTTCTTCGTTTCCCTATTTAATAAGAAAACATTGTCTTCCTGCTCCTTGCAAACCAACCTTTGCACTTTTGTCACACTTGTGAACAGCTTTGCAAAACAAAGTGAAACAGACTTTGTCTACATGTGCAGAAATAAAGATCCGCGCCGTAATAGGTTGAACTCTGCCGATGGCTATTACAGCTTCTGTCAGCATTAGGGAGATATCCAAATAAAAATTTGGTAGATGATACTTTCAATTAACTGAGAGCAAATTTTCACACAGCGCCACTGACCACAGATGATAAGAAGGTACATGTGGATTCTTTGATAAGAGTCCCTGCTGGGAAATTAATTTCAGCAGAGAACATTTGGTCCTTACAGAGATGCGATGTAATTAAGGTTAAAAAGGAGTTTCCATACCAGGCATGGAAATTGCCTCCTTTCAAATGCATCACTGCGTATATAAACGGAGGCTGAGCGGACTTTGGCTGCTGGATGTCAGTGCTTTTATTATTATTTGTATTTTTTCTAACTAAAGCGGGTCAGGAAGCCATGGCGCCGCAACCTCAACCCATAAAAAGAAAGAAAAAAAAAAAGAGGATGAATCTTTTATTTATTTATTAATTTTATTTTATTTAAACATATATACAGTTTCAGTCAAAACTATGGACACACTTACCCATTAAAATGGGAAAAATGTGCCCAAACTTTCCACTCTATAACCACCTATTACACAACATGTTCAATTTTAGTGACTACTTTTATCACCATCTCAAAATTTTGTGTGCTCCATGTTTTATGTACATTTAAACTGACCAGGTATTTTTTTTAAAAAGTGAGGAAAAAAAGCTTAAAATTACTACCTAGAGAATGGGGAGGAAAGAGCTACGTTAAGATAAGACAATATAATCTTCCACAAAGATTAAATTACCCCCGACTTTGATCCTGGAGGCACCTATGGTTTTATATCCGACCTCCAGCTGAGTGCTGTTCAAGACATTTATTGAAACAATATACATTATCTGCTGTGATAAGCATCTTACAATAGCAATGCAACTAAAGGCATGCCAAGCTCTGATTTGCAGGTCATGCCATGATGCTGCAATCTGAGCAGATTCCCTGAGCCAAGCTCACAGCGGTGCTCAGGTGTGGACCATTTTAAAACAAAAAAACAAAAAAAAACAGTGACGATAATCCATTTTCAAACTTTCAGCTAGACAGAAGACACTTTAAAAAAAGAGCCTTGAAATAAATGAAGGCAACCCAGTAAAGCTTGTTTGTTTATGTCTGACTGTTAAATAACTTTTTTATTGCAGGGGTGCCTTTATAAATCTCAAATTCTTTAGCTCATGGTTCTATCGTTAAATTGCACCTGGAAGAGTAAAGGGAAAAAAAACCCACTGAATTCTTTTCTCCTCTGGATGAATTTGTGATGTGGTCTTTATCTTTATCTCACTCTCACAGCTTATTCTGTTGTCTGAGAGAATCCTGTTTTCCTTTCTGTGAGGGCTTCTGGTAAAGCAACAGCTCAGACAAAAGTGGAGCCTTGAAACACTGAGCGCCTTTTAAGGCGCGTCCAGGTGCCATTTTTAAACTGCCAAAAGAAGAAAAAACGTTCCCGTTTCATATATCGGAAAGCTTATTATGACGCTGTAATAAACGCAACGAGCTGTTGCCCATTCAATTTACATGGTGCTATTTGAAATGCTGCACATTAGAGCTCATACAGCTGCTTATATAAACATCACTGGTGAGGGGAAACAGGAAAACAGCTAAGTAGAAAAGTTCCATCTTCTGAGACGAACCGGAACTGACAACTTATATTACTTTCAATGTGGGACGACTGTCACTTACTTCACTCATCCATCCCCGATAGAAGACACCAAATATAAAGTGGGAACATACTTTCCCTTTCCTTTTTGTGTGTTCAAGCTGTTCAGACCCTGAGGGTACTTTAAGGAAGAGACGACACCGACAGCACCGTTTAAAGTGCCAGCATGCCCCGTTCACAGATATTAGCCTCAATAGCCTGGATAAGATGCCATGCTAAAAAGCCCCCCGCTGTGTGTGTGCGTGCGTCAGCCTCTCTGGATTCTATGCTCTTTTAACCGCGGGCCGACCCCCTGCGGCTTATTGCGTCTTAATCACCGCAGGAGACAATACCTCAATGTTTATGTGACAAGAATATAACCGGGTGCTACGACGACACGGGTCGCACTCGCTGTTTATGATTGTGACTTTATGTTTCGCTTCTGTTATGGTCTGGTAACGGCATGTCAATGAGCTTCGATCCCTACAGACATACACCCACACCCACACACACACACACACACACACATTTACAGAAAATAAAACAAATGAAGCCGTCCTTTATCACTGCAGCCGCTGAGGTGGGCAGCGAAGGCCAGAGGTTGTCTCGTGGATGGTTGAGGCTGACCTTGCCCCCGCCCCCCTTCCTTCTCTCTTCCTCCTCGCTCAGGCACACCTGACTGCGCTCCACAGAAAAGACATCATCACACATGCGCCTCACGGCGGCTGGGTCAGGAGGTCATGTCATTAGTGACGTTACTTTTTCTGCTTACAACACGGCTTCATCCTGAAGCGAGCCATGGTTTTCTGTCTCTGCAGCTAAATACCGTGCTCCTCTGTGGCACATACAGACTTATTTCCATCTTTGTCAGCAGGTGAAGGATCCTTCTTGTTTTAATAATGGCAAAAGGTGGGGGGAGAGCTTTTTTCCTTAAGTGGGGCTCAAAAGCTCAGTTTTAAGAAAAACAGCATTTAAACTTTGCATACTGCAAGGCCAAATCCGCTGAATTCAGACATTTTTGCACGTCTATGGGAGATGAAATACAACAAGCCACACTGTATGACTGCAAAATGTTTTCATTTTAAGCCTTTCTACCTCACACTAGTGACAAATGTGGAGCAGCAACAACTGTAATCGTCACAGAATTTACTTACCAATCAAAATGTATATATTTATTCCATCTTATTAAAACTATTAAGTCATTAACCTGGACTGTGGCTGCATTGAGGGCTGCAGATGACTCAGTTTATAAATAAAGTCAGTCCTGCTTTTAACAAGTGATGGAAAGTAGAAGAGCATTAATCTCCTTGTTTGAGCAGAGTCTCATCCTGGACGCTGAGAAGGTGGACGAGGCATTTCTAACATTTGTCAGAATAAATGTTATTTGACTGATTAAAATACAGAATTTGAAAGTTGATCAATTCCAATAGTCCAATTAGGCTTGTGACTAATTACGTTATTGACTTGCGGCACAACGTGCGGACACAACCTCTTTCCGCTTTTTGCTGCCGAGCTTCGCATTAGCAGCCGTGTATATTTTTTATCAGAGATGTCCGGATTATTCAAGTCAACACAAAGCCAGAAAGAATGACAGGGTTTTTTCCACAGAGCTGCATCCAAATGAAATGAAAAAAATTACTGCTTTCTCATGTCATTAAGGCTCAGGAAGCTTTTTCTACTCAGACACTCAGAAAACCAACACCTCCATTCACCACTATTTCAAAGGGTGTATTTAACTATGCTGTGCATAGAGTTCTCTGTAAAGCCTGAGCCAGATTTTGTTTATCTATATTTTACTTCCAACCAGACACATTTTTTTAAATAAATCTTCTTAAGTGGTCTCCAGCAAAAGACCTCCAGGCTTTCTAAAATTATTTTCTTTGGATATGGGCTGCCTTTCTCAGTCCAGTCTTTGCACCTAACATTTTCAGAAAAATGTGTGTTTGTTTCTGAAGACAGAGAATATCGACTTAAAGAGAAAAGAAGAAAAAAAAAAAAACAGTACCAGAGTTGTGTCAAAATTTAGCAAGGAGCAAATAGTTCAGTTTTATCTTTTGGCACTTTGTTAGCAGCAACCTGTAGAAAAGATACAATTTGTCCCCTTTTTTTTAGATGAAGCTAAGAAAAATAACAGTGAATCACTTTGAGAGCCTTTCATTTTTAAAACTTGGCATATCAGCATGATGCAGACTCCTTCAATTTGAGGAAACTGGATAAGTGGAACACAAAAGAAGCGGCAGGCTAGAAGAATAAAGATTTTTCTACCTGTAGTAGATGTATCTGAAAGTGATGTCTTTAGGAAATTTTACACAATCCAACAAAGACCTGACACAGGACCAGAGAGATGCATGTAGACCCTCGGCTGATCCATCTACTGTTCTCTAAAACCTCATCTGTAATGGTCTCCATCAGGATGGCTGTCAAGAAGTCATTCTTACAGAAGGGAACCGGGGAGAAAAGGTTGACATTGTGCCAAATGACACGAGAACTAGACTGAAAATCAGTGACAACAGGTCTGATGGAGTGATGACTCCTCCCCGGAGCCAATAAGGGTAGGGGGAGGGTCCAAAAAATTCAATGTGGGGGCCAAGACTCGGAAAGCAGGGGTAAATATAAATTAAACCTTTGAAAAAAAAGAAAAGATTTTAGGAAATAATGAACAGATAATTACAACTAAAAAGGGGCCACCTAATGTAAAAACTTTTTTTTAAAGCAAACAGGCAAAGACTTTTCTTTACAGCTGCTGCGTGAGAAACGTCCTGGTCAAGACGGGAGGAAGTACAACATATGACAAGCGGGAAAGACAAATTCATCATTAAGAAAATGTAATAATAATATTCTTAATCCAATTATGCTGAGGACATGGTTATTGCAACAAGCCTGGCTCTGATGCATCATCTTAAAATATAATAAATGTGAGTAGCTCCATGCATTAATGCAAATTTAGACCCAAGTTTCTGCCTTTTGGGCTTCTTATATCGTTTTATTGCTTACTATGGTCAGATTTTGATCAAATAAATCATACATGCAATGGCACAGACATTATCACAAAGGTGAGAGAGAACATTTCTCTCAGCTGGAATATGGAGTATCAGTCCTGAACTCACTGATCCACAGACTTATCTCTCGTAGGCACATAAGAACATCATGAGATTAAAAAGAGACGAAGGTTCCAGCTCTGAATAATGAAGCTGATGCTCAGTCTTCAGTCAACATTTGTCCAGAGCACACCGCAACTTTATGTTCAACTTAAACAAAGGGACTAATGGGATTTTGGAGGCGAGTCCGTTACTGCACACACCACAGTGTAATTTAACGCACTCCTTAACAAGACTGATGTAACTTCTCTTCACATTAGCATCTGCACAAACTCCTGCAGGGTTTTATCTACCCCCACACACCAGCTTCCGCTCGTACTGCAAGTAGGCTGCCATCTGATGGCACCAGGGGACCCGTTTTCCTCCTCGCAGAAGCTTGTCATCTATCATTACAGAAGGTGGCCTTGAGATTGATTCTAGAGGACAGCACCAGTCCCCTGTCCGGGACCCCAACATAAACAGCAGACCGCTGACAAAACAAGGGCGATGATGACCACTACTTCCCAAGATATCTGCTATAAAAGATGAAGAAATCCTTTATTGGATCATGTGAGTTTCATAATTTTCTAAAATGTTTTTTTTTTTTCCTTTTCTTGAACACTACTGTGGTGATTTAAAGCACATCGTCTCACCAAGAATACCTCACGAAGAGCGGATTTAACAAACTTGGGATTTCTGACTCAAACTTTTTGAAAGAAAATGAAAAAAGCATCCAAAATTGTGTCAAATTACCACCTCAGGGTACCTAAAAATCTAATTATGTGCCACTTGCAGCAAAATAATGAGTGTTTTTCGACTGGAGAAAGCAAAGTTACACTCAGAAATATAAAAATGAATTTACGCTTATTAGCACTTGTTAGCATCTTTTTATTGCCGGCAATAAAAGATATTAGGACAATTTCTGCCACCGACTGTTTGGATTAGATGCAGAAAGAAAATGGACCCAAAACTGGAAAACACTTAAGAGATAAAATGGAAACTGGTCGATTGCCCAATTCTGACGTGAAGATCTGGTTGATTAGGGTTGTTGAAGCAAAACTTCAGCATCAAAGTCAAGAGTGCATCATCGCCAGGAGTACACCAACACATGCCAAGTGAGCAGAATCTGCAAAAAGTGGGCATCAGCCAGCCAGAGAAGCATACTCACCCATAATCAACACATGGTAACCAACCCTGATGCTCTTTACAATGCAAATCAGATTCAATGTCACCCATCAAAATTCTGATTCTGTGATCTTTTCCTAAATATTTCTAATCAAAAAGGTAAACAGCCATCACCACATTAATAGAAACTTCCTGTTTTCATTTGGATTCCATGGAAATGAAACTGGGTTTTAAAAAAAATAATCAAAACTGTTTCAGATTGCACTGAATCATAAATCTGTTTAAAATGTATATAACAATGATAATCTTATCCCATGTATTTTGTTATTTATAAAACTGGCCTTATACCTGTATAAAACACCTTTTCTGGCAACATTTATTTGAAAGTAAAACTTCCTTTAACAGCAAGCAAAGAATTACAATTTCTCAACCTTTACTTTTATGCCACAACACAGAGGAACAAACAACGGAAACTAATCATTATGTTACTTTTGAGGTAGAATCAACTGTCAGGAAGTGACAACTTGAGGTAAAAAATATATAGCTTACGACAGTATCATCGAACCAAATGTGAGTGTAACTGATTTGGAATGTCATACGCAAAAGACGGGGGAAGAATCTCCAAATAAAAAGCAAAAGCATTCCAGTATTTTACATATGAAGGCTTCTTATGAGCAACACTAATATAAAAACAGAATAATGAAACATTGCACTTGAATATACACAAATAAGAACTGACAAAAAAAGTTGTTAAAAGTGAAAACGAGAACCTTGAACGCACCCCACACATGCTTTGACATCATTAAGAAGCTTGGATCGACTCTAGCAGTGCTACAGTAGCACTGGCGCCTTAATGACTGAGCCAGAGAGCGCGCTGGCACATAAAGGCCTAATATTATGCTTAAGTGGTCCTCATCAACTTCTATACTACTTTAAGAGCTAAATAGTAAATACCAATGTTAAACTGAAACAGCTGCGGCTTTATGCATCTTATCATTATTTCACTTGAAACCATGATGGACTACAAACAGTAGCTGCTGTTTGGTTCATACAACCAAACACAAGCTGCGGGTGTGAGCCGTTTAAAATGCACGCCGACCTGCGGCACTACAGCGAGTTGAAGATGAGCGCAGCACGCACACCACACTACACCAGCTACAATTAGCACACAAACCAAATACTGCATGATGATTTCACACCTGAACACCCCACCACCACTACAACCCCCGGTCCAATGAGGGATTCAAAGAGCACACGCACAATGATCTCTGCTCATCAGTGACGCGCTGACCCAAGACGGGCGTATACACACACAATCATGCACGCACAGAGACACAAAGCCCCGACACACCTCCTCCTTCTCCGATGCCTGCGGCGCCCACGCCCGGTCACCTCGCTCAGGGATCAAAGGCAGTATGTCGTTCTAATCAGTCCTCACAGTGGGCAACCCCATTAATTCAATTCCATTTCATCAGCCGTGAGCAGACCACCAGAGGGGTCCGTGCATTCCTGGGGTCCCGCGGCCCAGGAGTAATCCTATCTCTTAATGACCAGACTCCAACCCTGTAATTGCTCAGAGACCGACTTGGTTTTGCTTGCCGACAGAATCGCCAGATTATTGTGGGAAGGGGGGGGTAAAAAAACAAAAAAAACAAAGAGACCCAGCTCATTTTCTGGACACGGCAGGGAAGTCAAGCAGAATTAATCACACCATATATCAAATAATTCCAGACGATCGACCCCCCACTCAACCGGGCCGAGACCACACGCGTGCGCCTCAGTATCAAGGAATCAAGTGCAGCTCATTAAAACTGAATTGAGCACAATTAAATGATTCTTTTTATAACCAAATCTTAATTTTACTTCCATAAAAATCTTGATGAAATTACTCATTACGAATACTTTCCATCTGAAAAGAGAATTGCATTAGAAAATGATGAGCTGGAATATGAATGACTCATATTTTGCAGACCCCCCCCGCCACAATCTCACTGTGTAGTTTGTTTCACAAGGTGATCTTTATTTGGATACAAGATAATGAGCTTTTTATATCTTACCGTACCTTTGGTCTCTGGTGGATGGGGATGCTCATCACAGACAAATTGGATCTTTTGAGTATTGCCGTCTACACCTGCAGACACAATAACAGTGAGAATATGGTGAGGCTTTAAAATGGGGAAAATTAACACGCCTGAAAGCACGACCGTAATATTCTTGTGTAACGCCATCTGTTAATGGAGAAAAAATCCGGCATCCCTTCACTCGATATGAACACACAAATAACCAATAATTCGGCTGCGGAACAATCTGCATCAAGAGATTGATTAGTGTCATCTTTGGTCTGGTAAACAGACGAACGACTACACAGAGGCATAGTACGCGAGGCCTACCAATGACTCAAAGGGCTGTCCTGGGAGAATATGAGGGGTCAGCGACATAATTTGGCAGCGGAATAAGGCCAAAGTGGCGGCATATGTTTGGAAAGCTCTGCGGGACTGGCAGCAAATGAATACCTCAGTGAGGGTCTTTTCTTTTCTTTTTTTAAAAAAGCGGCGACAATTATACACCAAACTGAAGGCTGTGCTGTTTTTAAGATGATGACAAAGCAGAAGGGTTCGCATGGGACGCAACGCTTCAAAGGCCCTCTTTGTGGAGCCAAACAAACAACGCTGGTGTTGGCAAAAACAGCCATCATCCGACTCCTCCACGGTGGCAGCCTTCGGAAGTCACCACTTCTCATCCTTTTGTTTGAGCAGGGGAGGGATCAGTGCGGGAGATGTTTGCCATCGCTCTAAATTATAGTTTGGTCACAGGAAACTAAAGAGATGCACAGAAAACACAGCTAAACTTTTAAAGAGAAACAAACAGAAAAAAGAAGACTTGGTGAATTTAAACATTATTTTAAAAAATCCAATGCACCTTCACTGTAGCTCGTGATTTAAAAGAATCCATGAATATGTGACTTTTATACTAAGGAGCGTGGTTTCTGTCAAGACTTAACAAGCACACAGACAGAGCAGCATCATCCATCATGGAGAGATTTGCCCAAGAGCAGTCTTCATAAACCAGCGTGCATGGCCACCACGCTGGACTTCCACATCTGCAAATTCTAATACTTTAGACGAAAAACCTCCGATTCGCTCACAGGAATTACTGTTTGTTCGTTTTTTTATGTATGCATCACACATAGCTATAATTCTCGGGCACACCAATGTTCACTCCCACCCTCTTAGCGGATGAGGCAGAACGAGGACGTAAATTAAGCCTCCTTTCCCTAAAAATAAGGGAAATCTGTTTTCCCTGAAATGTATCAGTCATTTTAGTCTGAAATACAACAGGAGAAAGTGTTTTTTTCTCTCCTTTCTTTAAAGCACTGCAGGCTAACTATGTCAGTGCAAAGCACCGGCAGTCTCCTGCAATGCTAATCATCAGAGAATCTGTTTGTGGCAGGACATTAACGGCTATGCTTTGAAAGCTGTAGTATCCACCGCTCCTTTAAAAGTAACCCACTAAGGATATGGATTTTTCCCAGAGCGAGCTGAGAAGCTGAGGGAAAAAAAAAAAAGAGAGACACATTATTAAACAGTCATTCATCATGTTTTGCTGACTCCACTTCCAAGTCAGATGCATCCTGTCTGTAGAACATGATCTTGACTCTAGTTTTCCTTCGAAGATTAAAAAGGGTTGGATGAAGGCATATTTCTTAATTCTTGAAAAGACAAATCCCAGTGAGAGAGGAATAAAAAGTTGTGATTTCCACTGTGATGATCGTGCAAGAATGGAAGCGGCTACCTTGCCAAATCCTCCTCGGGGGGATGATAAAAGACAGTAGCTCGCTTGGTATTAAACCAATTCTTTCCACCATCGGTTTATGGAGCTAAAATGTGTCTGCAGCTGCTGCAAACAGTCTGAGCCTGAAAAAAAGAAAAAAAAACTCAAACATATGGTTGTTTATGTAACAGAGCTAAGACCATTCCTAAGGCAAATCTCATTAAAAGTTAGAACCTGTCCAACTATGCAGAAATTAGAAATGTTTCTCATGAGCCATTAATACTTCAAACTTTCTCCTTTTCCAGTCATGTAAACCAGGAATATAGAGATTTGTTTAAATACTGTGGTATCCCAGTATTGATGCAGACCAAAAGCATTTTATGTAAAATAAATAAGATAATTTTTAGACAAATGATTCTAGCAGGTCAGTATAATTTCACTAATTAAAAAAAAAAAAGGAACTTAATTATTTTATTTATTTTTCCCAGAATGTAAAGTCGAAGCCTGAAGGGAAAATGTTTACCTCATCCAGAAATTAGAGATGTTTTCCATTAACTCAGCACAAAGAAAAATCATTAGCTTCTCCCTATAGATTTATATTCTGTCTCCGTTTCTGGAAATTATCTGTTGGCATAGACGTTATGAAATACAAGCACTTTCTGTTGGCATCACTAATGAATGACATTTGCAAGTCCTCAACAGAACTAAAGAACTTTCCTCACAAGATTTAAGTTTTAAAAAAATAAAATAAAAGGTCAATCACGTGGTAATGCTATTTTCTATTTTCAGGCCTGGCAGCGGCACAGTGCACAAACCCAACCACCCCCGGATTTCCGTCACACAAGATGCTGCTCCCTGGCTTAACTTGAGGGATGCGCACAGAAAGGCCTGTCATGCCAATTATCACAAACTTGTCAAACTGACGCCGGGCTACAAATCATTCATGTAATTATCAATTGATTGAAGCAGCTATCTAACAGTGAAGAAAAAACACTTGCAGGCATAATACATCAAGTTTAATGGCATTTCTTAATCAGCACGCTCAGCAATCAGGAGAGACCAATTAGGGTCTGAGAGATAGAGAGCCGCCATTAATAATCAAACTTGGATGCCATCGCATTGGCTCCGTTTTTGACAGGTTCTTGAAGTTGTTTTCAAGTGGACAATTCATTTCAGGGCGAGAGTGCTGTTGTTTGATTCAAGACTTTTAATATGTCCGTGAAAATAAAGCACAGGAGTCCTCAAGCTGCTGTTCTTGAACAGTTCCAGCAGCAGTAAAGCTTTCGCTCACATATAAAAAAATAAAAAAAAGGGGGGAATTCATATCTGAAGAATGGGAGTGGATGCTAGTATCTTGCTAAATAAAAATGCTGAGAGCAAGAAATGTGCTCTCTGTAAAGCTGCAAAAAAAAAAAACACACAAGGGCCCACAGGCGCAGAGCAATGACAAGCGATATCTTTACAATGCCACCTTCAGCTGCCGCCTTATTAGCATTATGGCCGGTTTTATCGTGGGGGAATTCTGTGCGTATTCGAATGCAAAAAGCAGCCAAACTGCAGGTCATAAAACGCACGAGTCGCACAGAGACGTTGCCCTTTATGTCTTTCCAGGCAGTTTAACTTCTCTCTGCTTTCCACAGCTGCAGATGCGAGCGTCAAGCTCACTTTTAGCTCTGCTCCAATCACCTATATGGATATGACAAGAGGTAAGCTGGGTTGCATCTGAGGCGAGGCAGTCATGCAGCAAATGTCATGGTGTCTTGTGTGAACGGCAACAGCTGGGCGCCACTCTGAAAGAAAACAGGCGTTTTACCAAATCAGTCTGCAAGTTAAAAAAAAACAAAAAAAACAGGCTGTTTATCTAACTAGTTGGCATATGCTGCACTGTAATTCCTTAATTCAATTAATGATTCCGGTCCTTCCTCTGCAGGTATTTTTACAAGGAAAATCCACCGTTGGTGGGAATTAATCAAGTCTACAGAGCATGGAGGCCTTACATAATAATCCGCTGTATTTTCAGGGAAAATACATCCAAGGTTGCACATATGGCGCCCTTAAGATGCACACCTTCTGCAAACACGCGATTTACGTGTCCTCTTACATTAAAAAGCCGCTTTTCTCCTTGCACTGCTGGAGCATGCACATCATACTTAATTGAGACTTATTAACAGATTCCTTCCACACTAGAAATGAATGATTTTGATATTTCCAGCGGCCCTACAGGGACATACCTCAAAATAAAAAATGCTGCCATATCCCAGTTTGCAGGAAAACAGAAAAGGTCACAGTGTATTCGGAAGATTAAAGCCTGCTTGATATTAAATATTTTAAAAATTATTGATGGTTTTCGCCTGAATTCTCACCCAAATGACAAAAGCCATAGCCAAAAAACAAAAAAGGGTGCTCTTTATCCCAGTAGTTGCAGGAACTACAGCTCAAACAGTTTGATTGTAATTTCCCCCCTGGTTTGGAGAAGAAAGGCTTCCGAAATTAGCTCAATTGTCTATGGTGACCAGTCAAATTTTTTTTCCTCTTGAAGTAATTTCACGTCTGTCTTGCCTCAAGCGGATGGACCTGGCCATTCCACCTCAAGCCCTTCTCCGGTGCGCCGCACATGTGACCCTCCCCCTCTCTTTCCTCAAGGCAGATTCAATTATTCTATTTCTAATAAATCACTACATAATACATATGCATCTTTTAAGGGCCAGTGCTCTCAAATAGACATGCAATGTCTTGCATTCTTAAACAGCTCCGCCGTGACTAAAATAGGATTCATATTATATTATAGATGTTTGCTCCAAAGTAGAGGTACAACTGTGACGTGCACCTTCTTAAAGATGACTAAGGAGCACAAATTCCCTCGTAGCAAGGCTATTATGAGGCCTGCATATTAAAGAAAAGAATATTATCGATGGTTTTTGTTGTTGCTTGTGAGGGGCTTCAAGATGAAAGAGATTTCCCATGTCCACCTCATTCTCATCCAGCCCCCTCATATGGAGCCAACAAGCTTAACCGGCCCCCTGTGGAGCCTCTCTCCACACGCTAGCCTCCCAGAGTGCAGGGGCCCCCAGATGCAGCCTCGCAGGCCCAGATCCAAAACAACACCTGCTCTCAAACATGTAGACGGAATTCACAGTTTATGTGGGTGCTCAACACTAATATTTCTTTTTCTTTGGAGAAATAAAGTTTGTTTAAAACTACGGCTAAATGTGGAATTAGGTCTTTGTTTGTACGAATAGCTCCTGGCCATCACTCTTAAGGGTTTCCAGCAGCGTGTGGGTGGATTTGCTTGGCTCCGATTCCTGAAAAGCATTGTTGATGGATTTAATAGAAAATAGGAAGGTGACAACACCAAAAACATAAAGATTAATGTTAATAGCACATTTGTTCACAGTATAACAGGCATGCTGGGGTTTTTTTACCCCCATTTTAAAAACAAATTCATCCAAACTCATTTTTTTGGAAAAAAAAACAAATCTGATAAAACCACAAAATTCCACATTGTGAACCTGATTTTAAAAAATAAAATAAAAAATCTCAGTTTGTCATATTTATCCAACTATAGAATGAAAAAAAGAAGTCAATTAAACTCCATTCAAATTTCCTCAGTTTCACAATGACAAACAGTGAAAATGATCCACCAACTCAAATCTCCATGGACGTAGCTGGCTCACAGCTTAGTGCATTTTGAGACCATTTGGGTCTCTGACCAGGGAAACTGTAGGCTTTTTAGAAATATGATACCAGCATCACGAGTCCTTCAGTGACTGTGTTCAAGAGGGCAGCTGAAGAGACTGTTTTTCATAGTTCACTGATTTCTAAAGAGCTCGGGAAGCACGCCATTTGCTCATGGCCTTTTGCCCCGCATCTTAGCAAGAAGTTTATACTTTGTAATAGCTGCTGATGCAAAAATATTCCACATTGTATTAAAGCAATGATATCACTGCCACTGAAATCCAATAAGGAAAGCATACAGGCTGCAGCGGCATCTGCAGATGACTCATTTGCTTCTAGTTGGTAGAGAAACTGAATTGGTCCAAGAATATTTCTGAGTCATGACTAGCTTTATTGTCCTTAGCTGTGCAACAGAGATAAAACATTGGCATACATTTGTGGCAAGAGCAATACTGCTCCTCACTGTATAAGTCAGCTAATAGGAGGAGACTTCACTTCGCTGCTGCCAACTAGTAAAGAAGCGGCTCTGTAAAACTAAAGGAATCAGAGAGATGGCTTCAGAGCGCCCCGTCTTGGAGGAAAATTCGATTTAAGCTTATTCCTGCTTTTAATGAAAACCCAAGCCTTAGATTCGCTGATTGCTGATTGATTTTTTTTAAATAAATGAAGTAGGCCGAGGTGCTTCAGAGCCACTTCAGAGTATTAAGCGGCTGCTGGCATTGGGTGAAGCCCGGATGCTGCCAACCTCCAACAGATGCAGACATCCTTGTTTCGGTCCTGCTGTCATTTTGGCTGCATCAATGTTTCCACTTCAACATGACTTTGAAAATGTAACAAAATCCCGTCACATAAAGGGGAACATACCCCCCAAAACAAGCCGAGTGTACCAATATAGTCACTACAGAATACAGCCCCCCCCCCTTTTTTTTTATTGATTATATCAAACTTGCACAAAGAGTAAGGTTGAACTAGTGAAGATGGGCCCAACCAGCCACTTTCCTCTCATTGTATCTGCTTCCCGACAACATTACAGAAGAATATAAGCACTACAGGAGGTTAAGAAAAAACGAACATGCCGCCACATCATTATATATTTGCAATAATTCTTCAGCCTTCTTAATAGTGATGAGACTGCTGCCTTAAGACAAAAACAAGAATAAAACATGAACAGATGCATCACAATGTGCTGTGTAAGTGCAGTGGAACTGACTGTCATTGTAGAAAAAAGGAGTAAAGATCTGCAAGGACCCGTTTTTGTAATGTGACTACAGACACAAAAACTGTTTTTAACCTTGCAGAAGATACCAAAGAAAGATTGAAAAAAAAAAACAACTTCACTTAATTATAATTTAAATTGGGAGCATGTTGGTCCATATAGGC
>JAVQJG010076729.1:0-10568 GCA_036024015.1 Craterocephalus amniculus | reverse complement strand
TACTATACTATACTATACTATACTATACTATACTATACTATACTATACTATACTATACTATACTATACTATACTATGCAGTTTAGGGGTGGGTGAAATATCGAAAAGTTACCGATACCGAGATTTACAATGATAACTGATATCATTCTTGCCCTTATTGCTAAATTTGATAATACAATAGGGCTGCCCAGTCAATTCTTATTGGTCCAAGTATTAATGAATTCATTTGAAATATTTTACAAAAACTCTGATTCCCAGTATGTACAGAACAGAGAGTGGTGGACCTGTACATCAGCCTGATATCACATCGGTGGCAAAATAGAAATTGTGCACCATAGTCCTGTTATCGTCTGTTTATCATTATCGAGATGAACTGCTCAGTATATTGTGATATTGATTTGAGGCCTTATCGCCCAGCCCTAATAAAGTCATTTAGCAGATACTTCTATCCAAAGCATCTTACAATTGAGTGCACCAGTGATGCCAACATTAGGCAAGGAGGGTAAAGTGTCTTGTCCAAGGACACAAAGACAGTTGAGTGTGGCGGGGGAAGGTTACCAACCACCAACCTTTGGGTCATTGGATGACCTGCTCTACCACCTGAGTCACTTTGTCAATTTACCGTAACACTGCTGGACACTTGTAACAGACAGAACGGACAGCATCAGTTTTAAACATCTGTGTGCCGTAGCAAGGAATCCGAATACTTGTTACCATGTGAAATTTCATTTTTTGCTCTTTTATAAATTACCAGAAAATAGCATTCATGTCAAAATGTGCATGTGTATAGGCCTATTAATGAGGAAAAAACTTAAATGACGTTGGCAAATGGCTTCAAATGAGCAGAGTGAAAAATGTAGGGGCATCTAAATACTTTCTGTCCTCACCGTACATGATTTTATCTTATGAGAATGGTAGATGTGGCCAGCCAACCAGTTGACTTATAGCTGCTTGCTTTTATCAGTTTATGTAAATCATCAAACGTACCCAAAAAGGGAAAGAAAAACATCATGGTCTCCCCTCCACAAGCTGTTTTATTGTTTTTAGAAAAAGCCTGCTCTTCAGTTGTGGTGAACCCACACCCAGGCCAAGCTTGCTGCAGTTACTGGTGCTCAACAGCCAGAAGCAAACACATGATCTCATATGAAGGCAGCACTGAAAAAGAGAGGAAAAAGCATCCAGCGCTTTAAACACAAGGAGCAGCTCCAGACAGTTTGATCAGACTTATAATCTTCAGGATGCTTTTCGTCATCTCTGTTCAGTTACCCCATTTACCCCCTTTCCAGTCCCTACTCCATTACCTCCCATATCCTGGAAGGCGGTTAACACAATCCCACCTTACTCACAGCAACTATTACCATGGAAATGAGATGCAAATCTTCCCCTACATGTCCAGCATGTGAGCACCTGTCTGGGCTGGCAGCGAATGTAACTGTTTGGAGGTCTGTTCGATTGACTCTGGACTGTCAGTTTGTTAACTATCTCATGTTAAAGCTTGCTGTTGTTGTGTAAACAGGCCTTTATGAACGATGAAACAGTTCGTTGATGTGTTTTAAGATTATAATCGTGTAATTGGTCTTACTAAATGCCAACTGACATCATATAAGTATATGGAGGGGATATTTGCTGTCATTTTTCTTTGAATGTTTTATTTGACTGAAGAATATCATTCTCCTAGTTGCAGATACAGGGTGCAGTGTTTTGCTGAGGTATGGGTTAGATGGTATCACATTGTTTCCCACTGATTATAGTAAAAACAGTCATAGACTCTGAGGGCATAGCTGGCCCGCATGCTGCTCCACAGCTCCTAAAACACTCATGCTGATATTCAGACACTCCCACACACACTCACAGGCGAGTTCAGAGGTTTTTCCAGGTGTGATAGGATACCTGGGATTTTTGCTGGAGTGTTTGTGTGTGTGTTTTGTTTTACAACACTGCTGATGTTTTAGAGCTGAGCTGTGTGGGAGTGAGCATACAGCCTGATTAAAAAGGGAATTATTATGGTTCAAAATATTTGTGATTTGAATTTTGATGAGGAGATTCAATCTTATGACAAAAGCTTAGAAGCTTGTTATATAAACGCAGGGTTCAAATTACATAGGGGGTGTTGGGGGAGTCTTATTTCTTATTTTCAGGCTCGCACTGCAACTTTGCAAGTCACATGGACAGGTAATGCAGCCAAAAATATAACTACTGCTATAAAACACCTTCTACTACTACTACCCACTACTTGTTTACTCAAAAACGGCCCTGCGAGTTTCTTAAAAAGCAGATCATTTGTTTTTTGTGGACTCTCACAGCATAAAATGTACAATACTTCCGGTGCTGATGGAACCAGAATGAATCACCTGCTCAATTTAAAGGGTCTAATTAATTTTAGGGCCAGGATGATATGCTTTCCTCCCAATTTGATTATTTAATGATTTTTTGGGAGCCAATTTGATTTAAGTTGTTATTCTTTGCATTAATTTGATGTATTGCTGATTTGAAATATAAAAACTATTTAGGGACTAAATGGATTTAATTAGGAAATTTTCCAAAAGAATGACAGTGTTTTATAAGATTTATTCATTAGAAATATATTCGAAGCAGCTGACAATGAAGCATTTAAATTTGGAAACACAACCAGCAGCCAGACCATCATTCTGCCTGCTATAATACCTGACAAATATCTTGAATAAATGTCTTTAGGGGAGCTGAGATTACCAATATCAGAGTCCCTGTTGTAGAGAAGCATTTCCATAATATTATAGTGCTACCATCATTTTGCACTATGACAATGGCACGACTGCTGCTGTTGCTGGTGTTCATCCAATAAAGCACTTCGTAAATTAAGAAGCCTGGATTAAGAATGTGTGAAGAAGGAAGACAATAAAACAAAAACAAACAGAAAGAAAACTGTAAAAAGCTTCTTATTAATTATTTTGGTCAGGAAACGCAGGTAATTAATAGTTTAGCTGCTTGACCCCATTAAAATCCTTTGATTTCACCTAAATTTGTTGTAGATCATCCTTCTTATTGGACCCCTGTTGATGTCTCAGGGCACTATCATCTGCCACTGAAGCACAGCAGGGCCTCGAAGATAAAGCCCATTTGCAACTGGTCAGAAACAAGTGTTTACTGAATCTACAATTACAGTATGATTGTAATCTTGAAAAGATATACACATCATTCAAATTCCTTGAATCTTAGCTTTCATATTTTGTGTAATGTGTAGGTACTTAGAGTGGAGACTGAGTAAAATACATATTTTTTGTCATGGTCCATGGGACATCAGCAGGTTAATCCAGCAGCAGAGAAATTAGAGTTGGTCTGGTTAAACATGTTGGGAGAGTTTAAAAAAAATGTTTGGCTATGTAAGAAAAAACTATCTGAGGCCACTGAGTCTTCAAACCTTCTGAATACAAAGTCCACACATATCACAGAAAGTTGTTTCACTTTCATTTTAATGACAGTTACATTTTAACCTTTTAGTTATAAGATCCTCACAGAATCTATAAGAACAATCAACTTCTTGTCTTGAGATATTCACATTTACTGAACTGAGCTTGATTTAATCTCTTCTCCTCTAAATAAAACAACAAAGGCCCATGTTCTCTTCAGTCCGATATTTCTAACATAACAGCCAAATGTTTTTCCCATAAAAAATAAAACCTCACTATCTGTTTAATGAGCGTTTAAAGTCAGCTGTGCAGGAGTGTTGGTTTCTGAAGAATGCTGGCAAACAGAATTTTCAACATTCCAGTTCAATCATGAACAAGATGCTATTTTTAGACTCACAATCATGGGAAATTTTTCCATATGCATTTTAAATAAACCCTGAGATATATGTTTCATGACCAAAACAGAAAATGTTCTAAAATAAAAGCCTCACACCGACCAGCTTGAACTAAGCTCTGCAGCTTATTACTGAATAGGAAGAGTAAAACTGTTTATCTACACACTCTTACGTGATGTTCAGCTTTTTAGC
Organism: Craterocephalus amniculus; assembly: GCA_036024015.1. Lineage (NCBI taxonomy): Eukaryota > Metazoa > Chordata > Actinopteri > Atheriniformes > Atherinidae > Craterocephalus > Craterocephalus amniculus. The sequence continues at coordinate 6,596 of JAVQJG010076729.1, read as the reverse complement.
AACTGTGATTGTAAAAATGACCATCTTCCACTCCACAGTTGAGATGAGATCTAAGACGGAAAATTGTATGTATGTCTGGTTCTGCTGGTTTGGCTGTTTCAAAACAAATGTCTTATTGTCTCAACTTTTCAAAGTTTACACAGACAAACACACACACACATACACATTGACACTGACACACAGACAAACAAAGTCGTCTTATTTCCCTTTTTCTTTTACTCATAATTGTTCCACTGAAAGGAGATGAAGCCAACAATGTAAGTATTCATACAGAAGCTGAATGCGCTGGAAGATGTTTATGGATGGGACCGGTGAGGTGACTTCAGTGAAGGCAGTTATTGTTGAAGGAAGCGTGAGAGACTGCCAAACAAGCTCTTCTACTTCGACCTGGTTGAGCCTCCCATTCTGCCCAGTCTAGTTTTGTTTCTGCCGTGATTGATAACTCACTCGCAAAGCAGCAATCTCAGTTTTCAACTTTAACTACAGACACCCTCCATATTGTGACAGTAATATCCATGATATCACCATGTTAGAGTCATCACCGTGACTCTTTACATTTTCAGCTTCATTTGTAAGGCCAATGTCATCGTCCTTTAAACAGGAAGGGGAAAAAATTCAAAAAAGAAAACAGCAAGGGGCTCAACACACAGGAGGAGCCTGTGTTGATGCTGGTGAGGTGAGGGCCGATTGACCCTCCTGTGTGTTGCTCAGGAGCTCTTTGATCCAAGGGCAGCTGGAATAAGTGAGTCCAATGTCTAAGAGTTCGTTTATCACTCTGTAGGGGAGAATGATATGGAAAGCAGAGCTGAAATGAGTGAAGAGCATCTGGGTGTAGGTGGGGCCGTTGTGGATTTGTAGATGGGATCTTGGCTTTTCCTGGTGATTCTTTCTCAAACCTGGCAAAGAAATGACTCAGCTCCTCTGCCAGTGACACATCACTATGGCTTCAGAACTGGTCTTGTAGTTGGCGATGTGCTGGATTTCCCTCTACACCTGCGTACTGTTGCTGCTGTCATGGTGGTCCTCAGTCTTCTGCCTGTAGACATTCCTTTCTGATACACCTCTTCTGGATGGTGCTATAAAGAGCTCACTCACCACATCTGAAGGTCCTGTTCTTCCATTTCAGCAGCCTCCTGCCCTCTCTGGATAATCAAGGCTTCTGGTTTGGGTACCCACATGTGTTTATCTACTGTAATAGTTTTTATGAAGTTTTTGATGTATAGTGAATAAGGGCCATAGCTTGATGGTCTTTATGATTTCATGCTGTTTTCTGCTGTTTCAAGCTTTAGCTGTCAGTCTAATGGTTTCATATTTGTCTTTTGAAGTCTCTGGTATATAGAAAGATACCAGGCAGTGCACCCCAAGCTATACTCAGCGACTGCAGAGGACAAAACGTGCATCCAAGCCATTTTCTCTTCTTAGAGAGAGGAGGGAACCTGTCAGCTTTTCCCAACAAGTCATACTTGTTCAGGGTTTTTCTAGTTTGCACTGTCATGAACTCTAACATTTAACAATAACTTGGGTTGCAGAGCTCAATGCATGACTCCTGTTTTTTCCCCACCTTTTTTCAATTTTTCAGAGCATTGCACATTCTGACCCTCAAATCTCTATTTATGGATAACTTATTAATCATTAATCAAATGTATTCGATGGGCACCTGGCTGCTAATTACTGTCTCATTTGGAACCAGTAGAGATGCACTTAGATTGTCTTACATTATCCTTGGATTTTAGAAATGTGTTTTTTAACCTCTCTTTTGCTCAAATCTACTTTGTTATATTTCCTTATGCTTGAGTAAATGTGGCAATTTCTCACACAAAACATGTAAAAGTTATCTCCTACACTAAAAATGTGCAGCATTAAGGGCAAAATATGATTTTGCATGCAGTGAGGAATCTCTTCATGTTATGTGTTTCCAGATTAATGCAGCATGCATCAATATAAAATCACAACTTCATTGTCACAATAGGTGTGGTGAAAATGTAGCTTGTTTGTGTATTTACTGTCTTTTTTATGCTTATCAACTTTGTAGAACAGGCTTTAGGAAATAAATTAGAAGATTCAAGATATGTATCTGTTTTAATGTGATGGAATAATTGGATAAAACAAACATGAAAAAAATCACACTGGTAAAAGATTATTTCTAAATGTATTTCACATGTTTTCCTGTTACACATTAAAAGTATACTGCATGAATTTGCATATTTTCTGCACTCTCAATCTGCAGCATCTAACCATTAACACCATTTATTGCTCAAGTAAAAGGGTTAGAAGCATGTTTTAGAATGGGAGGAATTTTATCCAGTATAATCTTAGTCCTTTTAAACTTTAAAAGAAAATCTTTTTCTCACTGCAACCTGGTCCTTCTTGGATTTCCTTGTAAGATATCCATGCAGTGGACCCCATTTTACCCACAATAACCAATTTAAGAGCAGAAGTTTTTGCACTACAAGAGAATAACACCTGATTGCGTAGAATTGCATGTCTATTTAGTATCTGCTGTGAGAAATGGATCGAATAAGAAGCTAGCATAAATCCACAAAAACATGCCAGGCAGGGCAGGGCAGCAGCTGGGGTCTGCTTCACAGGCCAAAAAAGCTGCTGGATGCACCCTCCAAGTTGTGATCCCCCAAAAACATGTTGCAGTGAGGAGACACTAATCAAATCCCCCCTTGTCAGTGTTACAGGAGCAAGCAGGTGACACCAGTCAGTGGCTTCAGTCTGATCAGCTGCTCACTCCCTCTATTCAGGAAGACTGGCTTGTTCTCCAGATGTGAACCATTTGCCACCACACCTGCACAGGGCAGAGTTAAACGGCAACTGACAGCAGCAACGCCCTCACACTGTAGCAAGCTAACTTTGGGTGACATTAACGTGCTTGAAAAGATATATTTATATATATATATATATATATATATATATATATTTACATGAAACAGAGAAATCCTAATCTTTGTTGTAGCTGCTCATCTTCATATCCTAGATCATTTGTTTGTTGTAAACTTGATAGGAAACATGAAAACTAATCAGCCCGACAAGCAGAGGATTCATGCGTGTGGAAAGTTATCACCTTTAAGCTCCTGCATAGAGTCATCGTCACCCACCCAGAATGACACGGAGACTCAGCAGTAAGGAATCCTCTCCAAGCAGATCTGCTGTCAAACCTGAAATGTGTCTTTAAGAGGAAGCAGGACAAAAAAAAGAACAACTGAATGACTGCTTGAAAATGTACTCAGACATCTAGATTTAGCTTGATGTTGTCCCAAAGTCAGTGATTTAAAATCACTCGACAGGTTTTATGTTTTACTTGTTTTCTTAGCTGTCAAAATTACACGGAAATGATTTTCCTTGGATGGAGAAACTCAAGATAACACTATATATATGTGTAATAATGCTTGAGTTCACAGAGGGGACATGATGTTGTTCCGGTTGGTTGAGATGTTGCAACACAGGTCAAAGAGTCATCAGACCTGTTTCACTGACAAGACAAACACTATTATTTAGATTTCATTCTAATTGGTCCTTACACTTTTGCTGGTTTTAATGGTCTTCATACAAAATTGACAAATGCAATAAATCAAACGCTTATAAGATTTTAAAGAAACATTCATGCTGGTTGATTATGATGTAACCTTTTCTATTCTGGATTAACAGATTTAATTTTGAATGTCCGACCTATAAATAAATAAATATAAAGACAATCTAACCAAATTTATTCTTAATAACTTAACTTTGGCTCCACTTGGGCTGGTTTTTCACACACGGGTAACAACAACTTTTAAACAGTGGTATGCATAAAGAAGTGACAAAGCAGAAATATCACTCCGGGATTATCTGCTTGATTCATTACACACTCATGCGCATTGATTTCTCAGTGGCAATCGTCAGCAGGATCATTGCGGGCATGCATGTACCTGCAGGAGTTTCTGTTGTTTTCTAGCCAACCGTTCCTTGAATGCCGTCTGCCGTTTGCTGCAATTTTTCCTATTGTGAAGGCACTTGGGTTCGTGTTCCCTAATCCATTACCGTTGGCAAGCCCATAAGAATTTATTTTTCAGGAGAAACAGCTTTGCTTGTGATTTATTCTGGTGAAGCGTGCCAAAGAAGTACCCCCCACCTCGTTTATATCTCCAGAACGGGGTTGTAGGAATAAGAGAAGACAGCTAAGAGAAGTTAACGTCATGCCCAGACAGAGAGCAGGAGCAGGAGTTTCACTTGAACGAAAGCCAAGCCACTGAGCCTGGGGGCGATGTGAGACACTTTAACGATTGTGATGAAATACTGAAACACATGACAAGATTTACATTGATTAAAAAGTGGAAGTTTGACAAGGACTGAATGACATGCAAAGTTACTAATTGACCCAAGACTCAGGCACGGAAATACATTTGTGTTTGAGTTGACTTTAAGACGTTTGTTATGTTTTAAGATTTATCTCAAGTTAGCCTGAACTAACAAGAATAATGAAGCGTTTTTCCACTTGACATGGTAATAACTTCAGATCCATGTTAATACTGATCTTTAAGCAAATTTTATGTGTCGTTTGAATCCATCAGCTTTTGTAAGTGTAGCTGATCCCTGATTCTGACCTTCACTTTGGTTCACATCACGCATCACAAAGCACTTACTGAGTGAAGCACATGGTCAGTGGGAGTGTGAAACTGCTGCTCAAACACCTTAGCATGGATGTCTATTGTGCACTGCAGACCAGTTAAACAAGCAACTCCTCTGTCTTAGGTCCATCCCTGGGTGGAGCAGAGAAATCACAGCAGTTGACAAGCTGGATTTGACAAACCGTCACCTGTGGTTTTTGTTTGTATACTCACGTAAGGTTTCACTTTGAGCGTGTGATAATGTCGGTGCTCTACTTAAAGCATAATTACACGTTTCCAAAGAAAATCCTGGGATGAACACATTTTTAAAAAATTTCAATTTAAATGTTCTTGTTATTGTGTCCTCTGTGTTTGAAAAGCACTGTTAATGAATCGTGTCTGTACCCTTGCTTTCCTCATGTCATCTTTTCTCATCTGAAAAAAAGGCAGCGCTGCTCTGCGGCTGCAGCCTCAGTCTACCTGACCCTGTTGATGTTCATTTTTGTTTGTCTGCTCTTGTATGGCTTGAACTGGAATGTTGTTTTCGTTATGCCAGAACGCTGGCTCAATGACGATAAAAAGCTGATTCGGATTCTATCGGATTCTATTTGTTCTAAAGGAGTAGCTAGAACTTTGACATCTTGTGGCTTTCATTTACTTTGCATTTGTTTCAGCAAAATTACATCAGTGGAGTTAATAAAGTTTCAAAAACTGGTTAAGAATTGTTTTTTATAACTGTCATATAAAGTTGTTAATGCCAGCAAAATGCTTGCATTTAGAGAAACATGTGACAGTGAGAGTCCTGCAACTGAAGATACATGTGCCCTGACTACTTGGCCACAGAAATATGCCTTTGGCCACATAACTGGTCAGCATGCATGATTTCCACCTGGGAGGGTTGTGGGTTCAGTCCTTGCCTGGGCCCTTCTTTGTTCTGCCACAATGTAAAATGTGAAAACTAAGTGGGGTTCATACCTTGTTTATACACTCTAAATCTGAAAAACTACATGAAAAAGTTTCAAAATGTAGCACTTGATTTTATAAAAGTTAATGTATGATATTTATATTAATTCATTTATATTTATGAAGCCTAACAGGCTAACAAGTGGCCATCTGGCACAAAAGAAGGGTCAATGAACATCTCTCTCTCTTGTATTTTCGGTGTGTGCAACCAGTCACCATTGCTGAATGTTTTAGGCCATTTTTGTCTTAGCACTTCTTTCTCCAATAGAACTGATGTCCCTTTCCTCAGTTAGGACAAAAATAACGGTTCAGTGTAGTAGCAAGTTATTTTCATTTATTATATTCATATCTTCAGAATAAGCACAGTTCACAATGAGTGAAGAAGCTGAAATCTAACTGATGGTGAAAACTCAAGTGAGACCATGTTCTTATGATGACATAAAATATAAAACTATGCTGCTTCTCTGTGTAACGTACGTACTTCCGTCCTCCTCTGCATTGCTCACCTTCTTGCACAGAATAAATGTCCTGGGCAACACATCAAACTTTTCAAATTAAATTTTGTTTTTTCAGACAGTGTCCATGCAAGGAGGCCATGGGGAGGTCCTCTTGTCAGTACTGGTTCTTCATATCAATTAGATGTACAGAAACGTGAGGCACAAAGCATTTTAGAAACTTGTAATCAAAACATATTTAGTTGCAAATGTATTTGTTTTAATGATTGCAGTGTCTCTCATTTGTTTATGACCTATGAGGAGGCCCTGCCCCTACAACTGGCAAAAGATTAACATGACTCCTTTAAGTGTTCTTGACAGTTTCCACCAAGAAGTCACAAAAATCTTCATCACTTCCTGTTTGGATTTAAACGATGGCATTGCTTGGTTATGGTGGTTAGGACTAAAATATAAACTTTTTACAATGATCACATCACCTCTATTGTTACTAATTGTATGCAGTTACTCTAAAGACCTCTAGAGGTCACAAACTCACAATTACTGGTCATTTCAACCTGTGTAAAGAAATGCTAAGGCACTCCACAAT
>JAVQJG010076721.1:0-10331 GCA_036024015.1 Craterocephalus amniculus | reverse complement strand
TTCTTCAGCGCACGGCGCATTTACAGGAGAACACGGCCGGGGGGGCTTAATATTTCACAGTAAAAGACGATATAGCCTACAGTGTTTTATTGTTAAAATCCACCGGATCCACTTTGTTTTTCATCGACTGACTTCCTGCCTGAATGATCCCATCCGCTCAAATTGACGAGGAATCCAAGCGGCAAAAATAGAACAGCCGCGTATTTTAGAGAAGCGGCAAGCGACGGCGCCCCTGGTGAAAGGGGTTCTGAAGGATTTAATGGCGGCTGTCTGCCGCGACGGCGCATCGCTGTGCGGCCGCGTCGCTTCCGCGTGCGGTGGGTTTTGGGGGTAAGAACCTGCTAAAGAGTACAGACTGCATGTTTCAGCTGCAACAAGTTATGTAACCCAAACTGATGCAGCGAGAAGCTTCGTGTAGGAAGGCTCATCCTGTGGTTGTGGATATGTTTCAGAAGGGTGAGGTTATTGCATCAAGCCAGGAAAAACTCTGAACCTAAAATTAACTAAAACTAAAACATTGAATGATGGTGATCAGACACCACGTAATGACCCCTTTATGTTTGATTAAATCAGATGGTCAAAAACCGTAGAGCTTGGGGCTACATGTATGTTTAATAGTGAGAGTAAGAACATTTATACCTGCACATTGTGAAGGGAACTCAAGGGTTTTGGACTAGATGGATAGGATGTTCGGCTCTTCTCAGAGAGCCAGCTCTTTCACCTCCTGAACGGCTCTTGATTTAGGATATTTTATAGCTCTGTATTTTACCTTAATGTCTGAAAAATTAATGGTTTGTGTTTTGAAAATTCTTGTGTTCAGCGTTTCTATGATAAGCCATATAATTGCCTCCCTTGTGTTTATTCTGTAACAAATCCACTTACTTTTGTTGATATTTCATTACAACTCTTCCAATACTCAAATGAAGCAAAAAAAAAACAGCAAACAGAGGAAGAACCAAGAAAACAGCATTAATGCCCTCAGAAAATAAGATGCCTCAGCTTGAATAGGCTGATTTGGTTTCTCCTCTCAGAGCATCTGCACTGTTTTTGAGAAGGTTCTCTCAGAAGGAACAGATGTTGCCACAGTACACAGTCTCCCCTCATCACCTTAAAGGCATAGAAAGACTGAGGCCCTGTCCATCAGTATGGCCATGAAGACCAATCAAAACAAAGCACTGCCATGGACAGAGCTGGGGCTGATCACCAAGAGTTAAGCAGCAAGAGGAAAAAAACTCACTCAACTGGATTCAGCTCTTCTGATTCACTACAAAGCTTCGGCTCTCAGTGGTTCTTTTGTGCATGGTATATAAGTATAAATTAACATGATGTACATGAAATTATTTATTTTTATCACTAAAGGTTCTTCACATATTTTGCATTTGTAAGTAAATGAATGCTTCATGTTCATAAGCTGTAATATGTGAGTAACCAGAAGAGGTTAGTTTAAGGACAAGTTTATGTAGATGCAAGGCTGCAGAGTCAGAAGGGTTAAAGATTCTGGAAAAATTATATTTGTATTTATGTTTGATTATATAGAGAATTAACAGTATTTTCTATTATTTAGCCACTTATGTAACTTCAGTTTATCAGACTAATAAGAACTAAAGCTGCAGAGTCAACAGATGGCTGCAAATAATCCTTTTTTTCAAGGCCAGCTCCTGTAAATTAAGTTACAAGATTTATAGAATAATCTATAAAAATGGTGCCAGTCAAGTATATAATGTGTGTTCTGGTCATGTCCAGACTGGAGCTCACATTTCAACATCTGGAATACAATCACTCATATAAAAATAAAACTTCAACAGTGCACAGACAATATGAAGGTCAATAATGTGTCAAATTATTCTTTATTATTATCATCAAATTCATTGTCTCATTATTTGAAGATAATAAAGCTCATTCTGAAGAAGGATGCTAACCTTTCATGATGTGTTATTAGACATTACTGTGGTATTTCACAGGGCTGAAAAGAGTTGGATTGTTGTAGAAGATGTTGACCTTGTAGGTGAAAACTGATGAAGACAATTCACATCAGGGACACTGTTCACTCAGCATCTTTGTTATCCCTTGGCAATGTTTGACATTTAAATTTATACTTAAGGAGTAATTTTATTCTCACCGCTTTAAACGGCCAACTACATGAAAACACATTTTATCCAAGGACCTTTGGGAATGTAATTTATGTATTCATTCAGTTTCACTTTGTCCTTTCCTTTGCCTCAGCATCATTTGTAGGTATTTTTACACAGCTGCATAGGAATTACTGTGGCATTTTACTTGGTATTTTGCACATACTTTGTAGTAATGTTTCACCTTTTCACTTGTTGCAAAGGGATTTGAACTGCAAATATGCAACACATTTACAGTCTTTTAATTTTTTCTAGCTTCATTCTACAGCTTTGTCATTATCTTTTTATCTAAAGCTATGTCTAACCACCGAAGAGCTAGGTGTCAATGCCATGCACCAGCTTGTTGTTGGACAGTGAGTTAACTTCAGAAGTCAAATGGAACTGTGTTTATATTCATTCAACCATTCAAGGTCTTCTTAGACTTTTTACAGTAAGCTCTTCCAAGTATACACTCAGAAGCTCTTCCTATCATGTAGATTACACTGTACATGTTCAGTACTGGTTCCAACCAAAGTACGCAGAATATTATCTCTGAACATGCAACAAATGAGTAAAAGGTGTAAATATAAATAGTTTCTGTTGTTTGTTTTTTTTCCCTGAAAGCCAAGACTTGAGTGAGAATGATGCTGGGATGACAAAAGGTTTGGTCACCGTTGATCTGTGTGTCATCTCTACAAAGTAATCTGAGTAATAAATTTAGTTTTCTTGTTTTGATTGGCCTTTATGCTGCTATGGATTTTGATAAATGTATTTTACATAATTTTAGCCTCATAATCTGACATCTGGTCCTCAAAACAATATGTCTGCATGGGGACAGAGATTAAAAAGTGAAGACAATTAAAGGAAAACAAAGATGGACAGAAGACCTTTACATCACCGAGATTTACTCAAAGCAAACCTCTTACTGTTGACTTGGATGGATGAAGAAGACAGAGAAGCAACCAGCAGAGCCATGCACCCAGAGAGCTGTCAGGTCTACATTTATGATAATCCACCTGTATGTGGAGGCATGCTGAACATGACATTTCAATTACACTTATCAGAGTCAATTTAATGGGATGTTTGACATGAAAGCTGCTTCTGAAGAAGAGAGATGACAATTTTTAGATTTATTATATTTCCCTGCATGGCTCTCAGAGTCTGTGAGAGAAGATAAGTTATTTCAAAGTCCCTTCTTTACAGGAAACCCAATTTTATTTCAACAGTTTGTGGTGTAGATGGTAAAACCTTCACATGTGGATTTCTGAGTCCAACTGTGTAGGTAAAAAAGCAAAGATATAGTCATTTAGGCTGGTTAATGATGGGCATAAATGTCTCCATACTCTGTGGATCCCTGCCTGAAGCCATACTTAGATGTATAATGGGATATTTAATGGCTATATTCAATGTATTCACACATTGCATATAAAATGTTGGAGCTCCAGTGGAAAACATCTCCTTCAAATGTCGTTTTGCATATCTTCCATGAGTGTTAAAGCACTAGCAGTAACCTGCCAATGGTGGAAAAGTAATCAAAAAGGCCATTTTATAAGCATCGTTTTAATTATACAGCCCAGAAATGCCTCAGTGGTTTCCAGGAAAGCACCACTTTGCAGAAATGAGACAAATTCAAAGGAAGAATTCAGTCAGAGTGACAGCTGTATTCAGATCCAGACAGACTAAACAATCTGGAATGAAAACACGAAACCTCAGCTTCCCAAGTCTGTTCATGTCTTTACATCTGTAGAATAAAATAAAGCAGACAATCCACATGCTTGAAAAGAAATTGACAAGTTTTACTGTATTTTAATGAAATAGCAATGAAATGACGTTTAATAACCAGTATGTGAAGCCTCTTTTCACCCACATGTGTTACTACTGAGATGGAAATTTCACAAGTGTTGCTCTCAGCAGGTGTCTGAGGACTCATGACTGTCATTAAGTCGTTTCCAGACACCCAGAGTAATGCCGAGAGGCAGTCAGACTGTTTGTCAGCAACTCTCTGCAAGATGCTGTAGGAGCGAAATAAAGAGGGTTTTTATTTTAGCATAGATGGACTTTTTGCCAAAGGGTCAAATTCATAATTTCTGATAATATCCATCTTTACCTTCCTTAAGATTCACAACTTAGTTGGTAACACTTTACTTGAAGCCCACATTATAATGCATTATGACAGCATTTATAATGCACTTATAATGCCTCATAAATGCAATTATAAACAAACATCATATTTTATGATGCACTATAGCAACAGTTATATAACATTATTCTGCAACTTATAATTAATTATAATGGATCATTCTATGGATACTCTTGAGTACTTAAAATGACTAGTTATATGGCTGCTCTTAAATACCCATGAACACATATTATGGTGTATGAGAGCACTCATAGTGAACAATAATGCACTCTTCAGAGTATCCATAGAATGAGTCATTATAATTAATTATAAGTTGCAGGATATTGTCATGTAACTGTTGCTATAGTGCATCATAAAACATTGTTTGTTTATAATTGCATTTATGAGGGATTATAAATGCATTATAATGCATTATTAATGCTGTCATAATGCATTATAATGTGGACCTCAAATAAAGTGTTACCACTTAGTTTAATAGTTTACAACTTATATTTCAGTAAATGCACTCTGGTCGAAGCTTACAATCTTCTGGAAACATCATGAAAGCATGGATCCATTGGATCAGATATGCTGGGGGTGTAATCAGAGTGTGGAGCATATTAAGTCTCTTTCTTGAGTGTTTTCGTACAACTTAAACTTTATTTTTATCCAGTAGTCTCCAGCTCCTGCACCTTCTTTTCAGCCATGTGGTCATTTCATAGACCATGAAGTTCAGTTTCTAGTCAGTGCAGCAGGCTTCAGCAAAGCTGTTAAAAAAAGGAAGGCCATGGGGTGAACGAAGAGGTGATAGTTTCACATGCATCTCTGACTCTTCCAAAAATATATTTCATTTATAAATATTTTGTTTTATTTTCATATTTTAAAGCTGAATCAGGGTGAATCGATCATTCTGGTAAAACTTAGAAAGAAACTAAATTTTGATACTATAAACCTCCAGCTATTCCAACCGTTATCAAGGATTGTGTGTGGTCATTATTTACAGCCATTAAAGGCACTGTTTTGTGGCCCAGAAGTGACATCATCGGAGTCCTTACTCCAACTTAATGGCTGTAAATAACGACGGATCACCACAAAAACACAACTCCAAGCCACCTCAAGCTCAGACCGGCGATTCATAACAAAACATTGGTGAAATGAAGTACTTTTTTGGCAGAAACTGCCTTATTTAGAGGCTGAGCGAGCTGGACCCCATTCACTCCCATTATATTGGATGTACGCTGATCGTGTGTGGATCTAAATATCTCCCAAAGGAGTTCAAGTTACACCAAAACTGTCCAGGTGAGTAAATTATCTTATTTCATGCTAAAAAATAGCTCCAGGTTGTCATGCACGAACGTACTGTGGAGGCTGCAGTGCAGCTAAAAGGTATGGATGACAGTCGCTAGTTCAAAAAACCTAAGATTACATAAAGTCCCTTTAATCGGGCTGTGGTGAAAAGGGTGCTGGAAGAGGCCAGAAATAGAAAGCAGGTAGGGGATCACTCCAGAGGACGTGACGGAAGTTACAGAATTAACTTCACATATTCAAAATTTTCCTGCCAGCATCATCTGATTTACATTTGATTTGCATTACATTTGATTTGCATCATCTCCAACATGACAATGAGTCCACTGGACTCTAACGGCTCCACAGCCACCACATCTCAGTCTGGCATTCCACCTTTGGGATGTGGTGGAACCGGAGATTCTCATCATGGGTGCAGCAACTTGTGATGCTGTGAGTCAATATGGAGCAAAACCTCTGAGGGATGTTTCCATCACCTTGTTGGATCTATGGTAGTAGGAATTAAGACAGTCCACCCGGTTCAGATGAGGTGGACCTGATAAAATGGACGGTGAGGGTATAATCCGTCCTGTGGATGGATGTAGCAGGACTGTGAGAGAAAATGAATGATGGAAAATTAAAATGGCTTGGCTTTTGGAAAAATTATTGTAATCCTGAAAAGAAACCAGCACAGAAAAGGAAAAGTGTTTTGTCATTCATATGTACATTTTTCTGCTATTCAATGGCCAGATCTATTTGTTTGGGTCAAACTCCACATTCACATACCTACAGGTTCTTTCTTTAGACAGTAGATTCTGAGAAACAACCTGAGAAAGGACTCGGTTGATGTGAGCAACACCTCGTCTTTCTTGTGATGATCCTATCTGTTCATCTGCACCGTTTCTGTGGGTGAACTGCTGAGATAATACGCCTATAGGGAGCAGCAGCTCATCAGCCATCACCTGAGACAAAAGGCCAAAGCTGGAGGGAAGGATAACGCTGTTGTGTAATCACAGCTTGCAGAGACACTGCTTCTGTCTTGGTCTATCTTTTTTTTATCGGATTGGTCTATCACTCCAAAGTTAATGGTTTTGGAGAGGGGATTTGGCAGGTGTGTAAAAAACAACGATTTGGGTTGTCAGGCTGCTGTTTACTTCACTTCCAGGCTTTCAGGAGGCAAATGTGTGAGAAACAGAAAGAAAAAGTAGGAGTAAATAATATTCCTTGTTGTCTTCTGTAGTTTTTAGTAGACAGACTGGAAATAAAGTACAGATCAATTTATAAAGCTAAAGTAACAAATTTTACAGAATATCTAAAGATTTTCTAAGATTTATAAACACCTCAGATTGTAGATAAATTGGATTCATGTCTGTGGTGAAATAGTGTCCTGTGGCACTGCAGACAACAGTCCCAACAGGACTCCATCATTCGTAACATGAGATCAACCTGACACAACTTGATTGGATCATTTTGTCAGCAAATAATTTAGATCCCAGTTTACCATCAATAAAACATGTTAATATTCATACTGCAACATAAAAACAAGAAGTGGTCAACAGCAGCTTCATCAAGGGATTCAACAGACATTAGAAAAAGACAAAGGCAACCATCCTTCCAACCTTCAGGGGGTTCCCAAACTTTCCCATTCAGCAGGCAGCAGTCCACTGTGGACGTATGTTTGGTCCAGCAGGACCCACCCAATATTTCATGCAGTAAAATAAGCCAGCAAGCATAAAAAGCTGCAGTCACATCATTTCCTAGCAGATAAACAGACTGATAACGTCCAGAAGTTTCCTCATAAGTTGGAATAATTAGCAGACTTTGGCTACAATCCAAGAGAGCTGAAAAAATCTGTGAGGAGGAATTTTGAGATCAGGCAAAAAAAATGTGAATGCAAAGTCAAACTCGAGAGAGGGAGAAGTACGCTGTACTTGCATGGTGGTACTTCTTGTGAGAAGATCTGGATCATCCCCAAAATCTAATCAATTGGTCCTCATCCCATTCCTCAAATCCTCAAACTAAATGAGCTTTTGTCAGATGTTGACAGATGCATGACAGCCTAGAAAAACCTCCAGTATATGGTATTTATAAGAGAGGGAAGTTAGCTTAGTTTGCTGAGCATGTCCATCTTACTTTAGCAGCACTCACATTAAATGACAACAGGTCTGTATGTTAGCTTTAGCGATATGAAGAATGGAAACAGCACCATGGGAGGGACTAATGGTGTGCCCGAGCTGTGTTATGTTTACAGGCCGTTATTATTTTCATGAAAGATTTCTGGTTGCCATGGGGCTAAATGCTTTCCATAAACCTGTTTTTTAAGGTCTTGTTTCGCATTAATGTGTTTGCTTCAAATAAAGACCTTGGGTCTGTTTGTAAATCAGAGTCAAAATGATATCGTACCGTACCATACCGTACTGTACCGCCACGACAGAGCACCAACGACCTTACGTCCAACAATGGAGGCGCGGAACACGGCCCACTCGGACTAAATGTCCCCCGCCTCCCCCCGGGACATGACTGAAGCTCTGCCGGAGGTGGGAGTTGAAGCTCCTGACAGGAGATTCTGCCAGACGTTCCCAACCCCCACCATCTCAGCCAACTGAAAATGATGTCATAATGTCTCATTTTCACTATCTGACATGTTTATGTTCCACTGGCACTAAAATATGTCTTGATAAGATTGGAAAATCCCTGAATTCTGATCTTATTTATATTCTGGTGTCCCAACTTTTTCAGAGTTTCAGTGTAAGAGGTTCCATTGTGAAGGAGTTCAGCCATAATCTGACAACAACTCAGCACCAGCGATGCATTTGTGAGGATGCTGGGATGAACTGGAAGATCCAGTCGAGCCCAGTTTAATCTGGTTTATTTGTTGTAAATAAAGAATTAAATAAGAACATGTCTGAGACTTCGCATCGCACATAAAAGACAGCTGCTGTGTCGCTCTTAAAGGATTTGTTCAGTGAAATGATGCCTCTCTCACCATTCGTCTTCATCACAGCAGGTGTGTGCATTTGCACAACGTGTTATGTAACACAGCACCTTTTCCCTCTTATGTAACCACCGCAGTGCATCTCAGCCTCGCCTCTTTCTTAATAACCACACGGTCAGATCTGTGCCGCCTTTCCTCCTTTAATAACCTCGGATGAAGACGAAAGAAGCGGCGCTGAACGTGGAACGCAGAGTTCTTGGAGGCTTCATTCAGGCTTCTGTCTCTGTGAGTGGGCGAGGGTTTAAGAGCGGGTCACCAAGCAGCTCAATATAGTGTCTCTGGTTTTGTTTGGGTGTCTACTGTTGATGTCTGTCATGGATGCGTACCTTGGGATTTTAATAAAGTTGCTGCGACTTTACGGTGGATTATGTGTTCCTGTCTTGTCTGCTCTCCTCTCCTTAGATATATTTACAGCTGCTCTCAGAGCAGCTGCTGTTGTTGTCATTTCCATCTTTGTCAACTGGCAGTCATCTCTTTTCTGAACTTTGAGCAATATGAAAGCTTTCTGTGCAAACTTGTCACTGATTTACCAAACTGATTGTTCTACGTGCATGGACACAGTTCTGACATTGAAATCCCACATTTACCCGCAAATGTTTCTGCACAAAGAAAAGCTGTAACAGAGCGAAGGCTTGCTAAGATGATTGATAGTCGTCATATTTCACATCCACGGGTCAAACTGAGGTTCATTGAGCTTTTTGGGACCATGTCTGCGGCCACCAACTGGGATAAATGTTGGATGTAAATGTAGTTCATGTTTAATTATTCTGAGAAATATAGAAAGAGTCTCGCAGTCCAACCTTATAACCTACTGAACATCCAGGTTACCATGACAACAGCTCAATCTAAGAACAATGATTATGACAATGATTATTTGATGTCTGACATGTAGAAATGATCAGACATATGTCGTTCCCCAACGTGAAAGTATGAGTCATTTTACGGTTTGCTCTATCACGTCTAACTTCTAACGCCGGCTTGGACCCCTTTTCCCCCAGAACTGTAATTCTTACCCCTTACCCTTAGTGACATAAAGTATTATGCAGCTGTAGCCCATCTGCTGTGTCATGTCTCATACCAGTTTGCCCAGTCTCCTCTGACCTCTCATATTTACCAGCACATTGGTCCAGACATCTGCTGCTTCATGGACATTTGTGTTTACCAATTAGATATTAGTATAAAACAGCAGCTGAACAGGTGGAGCTGGTACATACATATTGGTGAATTGATCATTGAAGCTGCGTAACATTTAAATGAGGACATTGTTTTCTCAAGTTAATATGCAGAGTGCAGAGGGAGAAGGAACATAGAATAATAAATATAAAAATGATAAAAAGAATAAATTATTATATCGACATAAATGATAAGAGTTAAAGTATCCTCATTCCATTGAGGAGTTTGTCATGGTTTTTAGCTGTTTGACCTAGTGATGACGTTCTGTACCGAGGCTTCGAGGCGCGCACCGAGTAATGAAGGCGGAGTTTACGCGATGCGCGTACCGAGGCTCGCTTCAGTTGGGGGCGGGACTGAAAATGATGACGTCTGAAGCCTCGCTGCCCAGCTGGACCACATGACTGGTTCAGCAAGTGGTTGGAGTTTTGCTGCGAGTTGCCACGAGTTGGAGAAGGCTGGAGGACCCAATGGGAGAGACAGAGATATGTCTATCCCCACTGTCAAAAAAAGAAATAGCCTACGAACTGCCACAGTAGAAAAACTCTTGTTTTCAAATAAAAACCAATTATGTGTCCCCTATACCACAGTAACTGCCCATACCTCAAAGTTGCAAAAGCACAATAACTGTTACCACCCCAACCACCCTTACCTC
>JAVQJG010076715.1:0-16817 GCA_036024015.1 Craterocephalus amniculus | reverse complement strand
TATAGATAAGAGAAGCACTTTTCCTCAGATTCCAGCTGGTCTGTAGTAAGATGGCCGCCAATGATGCCATCCGGCACCCCGCCATGAAGCATCTAGCCTTTATTATGTATATCTATGGGAGAATGGAGCAGGGGAGTTATCGGATTGGTTCCTCTCCAACCAACCACAGCCATTCGGTACCACTCGCTGTGGTTGGTCAAGGTTATTGTAGGCCTGCAAGTCTGAGAGGTCTGATTTATTTATTAATTTTGTTCCTTTTTATGAATTCATAATGTATTGACTAGTCATAGCATGGAGGGACCTTTTCACCCACTGTAAAAAAAAAAAGTGTTTTTTTGAACAGGATTGCCAATTATACCTTTAATCTTTCGAAGCAGTTTGTCAGTTTGGTCCCGTCTACAAAAAGGTTCAGCCTGGTTTAAACTCTAGTCTTCTCTCTTGCTCTGTCCTTTTCACCCTGCCTTTTCCTCACTTTGTCCAACAATGCCCTATTATGTTTTCTTCTGCTGGTGGAGCCGTAAATGAGGATATTTTGTGTTTCCTTAGAGGAAATCGTAACAGCATTCCAGACGTCTGTAGGGTGCATGGCATTGCAAACAGAAGTAAATGTTTACAATGTCACCAACACCTTTTAATGTGGCTCTGACAGACATGATGAGTAAACGTTCCATTAGAGCTGTGTGACATTTTTGTTCACATCAGTTTATAATCATGACTCTGGTAAATACCTCACTTCCTTGATTAGCATCTTTTGTGGGAATGCAAGTAGAAAAATCAAGCTGGACAAATTGTCCATCTTGTGGAATGGAATAAGATGGTTGGTATTTTGTTGATAGCAGCAGTGAAAGCGACTATGGAGGAGTTCCTGGTATCTAAAGCCCTTTAAATCGAAACCTTTACTGTTATTAGCATTAATGTCAGAAGAGGCCCACAAGCAATTCACCGAAAAATGTAGAATAAAAAAAAAAAAGAGAAAACAATCTTTATGAATTCAGCAGGAAATATTTAAACACTTCCTGCTCCTAAAATCCATAAAAACCTTTATTCACTAAATCATTAGAATAAAATAAGGAAGTCAGAGGACGGATAATCAGATAATGGCTTAATCCTTGTAATAAAAAAACGCTTGATGACCATTTTCCCCAAACTGCTACAAGCTTTTATAGACAAGACTGTACTATTTCTCTTGTTCTCTGTTTTAATGTTTGCCTTAAAGCTTCTTTTTTGTTTGTGCAGATCTATTTTTTTTCCCCACAGCAGACATGTCCATAATGATTTATAATGACTCTCTTCCATTTAGTGCCCAGAAATCCACTAAGTGAGTCAGCGAGGACAGTAGCAGGAAGAACAGGGAAGCAGCTTCATTAATACACCCGTCCCCCTTGTTGCTTTGACATGTCACACCGTCTGATGTTTACTCTTCGTTGTCCCGCCGCAGACGCCTTCGTCTCCCAACAGGGAGCATTAAAGCTTTATCACGGCAGCCAGGGAGACTTTCTTTCATGATTATTTTAAGTGTGCGTCTCTTTTCTCCCCCCAGACGTGGACTCTGTTTGCAGTCAGTCTGCTCTCAGCGCTCATGGCTGCAGCCTCGTGCATCGGCCTCTTCGTGTCGGTGGTGAGGGCCATCATTCACGATGGGCGGAGCCTCCTGACTCACTGCCGCTTCCCCGACGCCATTGGCTACTCCAGGGTGACCAACGAGTGCCCTTTTGACCCCACGCGTATCTACGTGAGTATATCATGATGCTGAGATTAATGCAGCAGCTGTAATCTAAAGCTTTCACATAATCCTCCTGTTCAGCTTCATCATTTCATTTTTTGTTTCGCTTGCAGAGGTTTACATTCTGAGATTCTCAAACACTTGGCTTTTTTTTATCCAGTAGAAGATCCAGGAGGTTTGTAGATAAATTGAAGGAGGAAAACCTGGACTGGAGGGTCAAGTATTAAAACCTTACTTGTACGTCTGCTGAAGGTCTCAGAGAAACGTCTCATACAGGGACGTAAGCTAGACTACGGCAACATTATTACATTATTAGATCCACCTCGCCTTCAGAAGGGCCTTAATTCTTTATGGCATAGATTAACCAAGGTGTTTGATACATTACTCAGGGATTTTTCTCCATATTTACATGACAGCGTCACACAGCGGCTGCACATCCATGATAAGTATCTCCAGCACATCCCAAAGAAGGAATACTGGCCTGGATCTGCATTAAAACTCAACATTTTCTAAGAGCGATCAAAATGTTGAAATACACAGCAAAAGAATTAGATTAGAAAAGAAAAAATGAATAGGTAAAACAAAAATGTAAAATTTTCATGTTAAGTAACCCAGGTGAGCTACTCAAACGGGTCTAAAAGCCACTGAAAATATACAAGTTTAGGAACATTCATTAGTTGCCCATTATTAGATTACATATGTTCATATGTCCCTTAATGCCAAGCGCCTATGAGCACATTGTGCTAACACAGGAAAAACATACATCTACTAAATGTGCCGGTTTGAGAGCATCTGTAATTATGCTGTAGAAGACTGGAAAATCACAAACTCATAAAAATGTGCACCATGAGAACGGCAGCCAGTTTTTGTGGTAATGATTAATAAACCACACACACTGATGCAACATTTAACAAACAACCATAAACCTTATCCACAAACCTCAGTATTATTACAGATTTATACATGCAGTGGACACAAAACAGAAATTAAATAAAGATAAAAGTGGACTACAGGTGGTACTGGGCGCAGCCATCTTTGAATCTTAGGTGATGTGCACCTTACTCGTTGTCAGTTTGAAAAATGAGGTCACCTCATCATTTCTAGTGAAAAACTGCTTTGGAAAACGACCTCTGGAGGCAACTGGAACACATGAGTTCAGGTAAAAGTATTTTAAACTGGATTCTTTAGTAGATGGAAACCAGCATACAGAGGACAAACGGGTGTAATGTTATCCTATCGTTTCTTTCCTGTCAGCAGACAGGCTGCAGCACCAACATGCAAATGAGAAGACATGAAAGCACAGATAATTCTCTGAAGAGTATTCTCTGTAAACCCTGGAGATGGCGATGTGTGAAAATCCAGCAGATCAGCTGTTCCTGAAATACTCAGACCAGCAACCCTGTTAAGTCATTCAAACCCCTTTCTTCCTGCTTCTGATGCACAGATTGACCTTCATCAAGTCATCCTGGTGACGTCTACGTGACTTAATGTGTGGAGTTGCTGCCCTGTGATTGGTTGGTTTGCTATTTGTGTTAACAGGCAATTAAACCTTAGAATGTGTAAACATACACATGCTTAATGAACATCCTGAGCA
The DNA here is from genome assembly GCA_036024015.1 of Craterocephalus amniculus. NCBI lineage: Eukaryota > Metazoa > Chordata > Actinopteri > Atheriniformes > Atherinidae > Craterocephalus > Craterocephalus amniculus. The sequence continues at coordinate 13,500 of JAVQJG010076715.1, read as the reverse complement.
GCTGTGACCGAAGGGAAGGTTAGAAGTATCTCTGATCGCTAAACAACATCTTGATATCCATAAAAGTCCTGGTAACAGCTTGTTAAGAGCGTCATTGCAGCAGCCAATGGCAGGCATGGTAAACATCGTATTGTCATACTGGGGACATCCTGTTTGGTATTAGCAGGCAGCTTAAGAGCATATTCTTTGTGCGGGTGTGTGTATCAGTGATTACATTGTGTTTGGGAGGTATGTTGTCTGTCTGCTGAGCCACGAAGTCGGTCAGGCTTTCCAGCTGATGGGCTGGTGGCAGGAAGGCTGGCCTGACCCCGTCGGGCCACTCCAGGCGGCGTCCTGCTCCAGTGTGCTACAGATGGGCTGTCAGACCTGCTCAGCCTCACAGCTGCTGCCACACATCCGCAGCACCGCCGCTTTCTAACGCGTAGTAGCCGCTTTGCCCGTTAAGCGCCCTAAAGCTGTATTTATTCTTGACACAAGGGGTTAATGGAGGAGCAGATGTAGACGCACACAGGGTTTTACTGCTCAAAGTCGGATTTAAGCTGTGAATAACACAAACCCAGCACTGGACAGATGTGGGCTCCCCTCAGCTGTTGAGTTGCTATTCTTTCACTTATTTTGTGACGCAACGCTTTACTCGCCTCATTATTGCATTTACGGTTTGTTGTTGTTGGTTTCAGATTTAAACTTTCTGGTGAGGCAAGAGTCGTGTGTCGAACATTATTATGAGAATTATTTTTATTTTAATGTTAATATTCTAGCACACTGGTTCCTAAACATTTTGAGCCATGGTTCCATAGATGACGCTGGTAATTGGTGTTCTTGAGCCTCCCTTCCTCAATGACAATTATTAATTATAAATCAGACAGGTCGTCCTGCAGGATCCTCTAAATATAAGGCCTGAAAACAGTCTCTTCATAAATAAGGAAGATTAAAATGGATTCATGCATTAATGTGTTAAAGAACTATGGTGTTAAATTTAGATTTATCTCTTCATTAATGGTTTAATTTTGACAACCATGATAAAAATCCCAAATCCATTTGATAAATATGGATTATAAATTTTCCACTTACCTCTGGGAACCTCCTGGAGTGATTTCCTGACCTACAGTTTGGGCAATATCGTTTTAGCACACAACCAAAGGCGAGTCTCACCGCCTGACATGGTGTGTTGTTATCCTTGTTGTTGCATTTGGTTTGGTACAAGCACAAATCCTCGCTGCAAGTGTGGAGCGTTGGCTTGTGACCGAGCGACAAGCTGCTTGAGTTTTTCGAAGTTGGCTTTTATTATTCAGTTGAGCCAATCAGTGCCTTTTCCTTAGGTGGGGGAATGGCTGCACAGTTTCATAGCTTTGCACTAATTAGCACACATTTAGGAAGAAGTCAGTCTGAACGAGTGTAAGCTGGTCATAGAAATGTTGTATTGTTTGATTCAGATGATACAGCGCTCATGGTTTGATACACACCAGTACTGAACGATAAGATACAATATTAGGGTGCAACAATGCACAAAATTTACCGTTCAGTTCGATAATTAAGTGTCATGATTCAATATTTTTTCAATACAAAAAAATCCTTTAAATGCATTTTTTACTTGTATCTTTGAAAGTAATCAGAAATCTCAAGCTTTTTTGGGCTAGTGCCCCCCTATTTATTATCTATTTCCCCTACTGCCCCCCCACTGGGTCTGGGAGACTTTTTAAGATCAGGTGAAGACATTCAGGTGCAACTAGAAATTACTCCAGAGGCAGGTGATTTGAGGAACGGTGGCCAACTTTTTATAAAAACCACGTGCTTTACCAGGTGAGCTAAACATGGCCCAGAAAATGATAAGAAACATCAGTATTACCAAAATGACCAGAAACAAAAGCCTCTACCTAACATTGTCACCAAAACAAGGCACGAGTAGAACCACAAAAAAATCTTAACTTTCTTAACTTTGAGTTAGTTGGAAACGGCAAACAAGGGTCAACGTTATTTATTTAAATGAAGAAAAGTGTTTTAGGCAATTTTTCAACAATATGCCACCTTTGGGTTCACTTCCTTCTGGACTATTGGTGTTTCTAGGTGAAATTGTAAACTAGCCCTTGTTTCTTCTCACACTGATTGATTGATATAAGTGTCAATCATCAAAATAAACAATGGATTGCCAACTCCCCAAAAAAACACCTCAAGCCCCCTGACGGTCTCTGACGACCCCCTGGGGGGGCTTTACTGCCCCGTTGAGAAGCACTGACCTACAGTAAATGATCATGGAGCTAACATTAAAGGTCGTTTTTATAATTCCTTTAAGTGAATTGTAGTGTTTTGTTTCTAAATAAATGAGTCACACTGAACTTGAAGCAAAAAATCTCGGGGACAAGATTGATTAACCGTGTTTTCCTGAAGTTAGAGTATCATTTCAGATATGCTGAAACCAGTTTAAACTGGGTTCCATCTCAAGAGTGAATAACTTTTTTTGCCATTATCTACAGAGACTGTGTATCCCACTGTTCACTCAGAACGACATGAGCAAGAATAAACTCCCAGTATGAAAGCAGGGAGCAGATTTCATCACTGCAACGTGTTCAGCGACTGATCATCATGGTTGCTTTCGGGCTATAGTGCTGATGGCTCTACAGGCTTTATTTTCTGTGCTTCCTGCATATTTTATCAGGATTTTCAAAGCATGCACCAAACTTTGTGTTGTTAAACCTCTTATTCTCTTTGTTGTATAAAAGTAAGCGCACACATAAAAATAAAAAAACAGCTCCTACATTTTAAATTCACTGTGCACGCTTTGATATGTTTGCTCTGCATATTTTATTCACAGTGCAGACTCTCTGCGTGCTGAAATCCCCAGACTCAGTTGCGGTATTTTTCTGATTAAAAAAAAAAACCAGATTCTGCATCACATCATCATCCATCCATCCCTTTCATGCTGGGCTGTAAAGCACTCTCCCTTCACATTAAGCTCTGAATGATCCAGCTAGTGTTTTCTACCAACTTCTCTCCACTTTCCTCCCCAGAGTACATCTCTGATCCTGTGGGTGCCTCTGATTGTGACATGTTTCATCCAGCTAGTGTTTTCTGCCCGTTGCTTTGCTGCTTGCGTTTCCTTCCTGGGGCTACCCTGCTGTCCACCCAGGAAGAGACCTGCACACTACACCAGAGCTGTAAGTCTGATTCAGATACTAACTGGGTTGCCTTTTAAAAATGTATATCGCATGGTTGCGGGATCGTGCATGAGACTGTTTTCTAAGCATTATTTTAGAAAATGGATTTAAAAAAAACACGTTTTTTTTATTTCAATTTGTCTATTTTTTTTGTGTAGATTAATGTTGTGAGGCCAGTGCAGGAAACTTCTCACCATGCTGAACCTCCAGGAAAACGTAAAGAACCTCTGAATATTTACACAGAATCTCCACGAAGATACAAAGAACCTGTGAAAATGTACACTGAATCTCTAAGAAGACACACAGAACCCACACAAATTTACACCGAACCTCCAAGAAGAAACAAAGAACCTGCACAAATTTACACCGAACCTCCAAGAAGACATGGTGAACCCCCAAGACGGGCTACAGTGCCTCGTATACAGCACCAACCCCCGCCGCCTCCATCGCATCCTTCCCGCCAACATCGGAGTCCCCCGGAGCGGCAGCCTCTTCGCCAGCCCAATAGGGAGCGTCCAGGCAGAGAGAGGTCAGAAATGAGGGCAGGCAGCCAGCAAAGGACATCAGAGCATCACCAGCTCCTGCAGAGGGGCACACACGAAAGGTCCAGCTTCTGGATTTAGGCATATCTGACTTGCCCAATCTTGTTAATTAAAGGATAAGTCCAGTGAAGGTGTACTCTGTAGGGAATCAGGTATCACACATGTATCACTCTCTCACTGTCCAGACACATTCAGTTGAAAGCTGTGGCCTGAGATGCTGCAGATGTTTTATAGTGGACCTGACTTGGGTTTTCTGAACTTCATGTTTACACATTGATGAGGATACCAGTTGTGATTTTTTCTTTTCTACTTATATGGAACAAAATATCTATATCGAGTTAAATCCTTCCAAGTGCAGAAATGGTGCCAGTTCGTAATAGAAGGGCTTGACATCACTGGAAATGACTTGTCACTTTCTTGCAGAGAACTGAAGCTGATTTTACTCTCTGTGCCAAGTGGGCCTGAAGAACTTAATATATTTAGCTTAAGTTGCCATAAAGGCTTTACGTGAGGGAAAACTGCAAAGCAAATCTCTCCACTTTCTTTTGGGGGGCGACTAGACAACTTAAATGGTCTTGTCTTATTTATTGTTGTATATTTTTAGTTGTTTGATAACAAATGAAGCCATCTTCAAAACTGACTTGGTATTTAATTGCTAAATAGCTGTTTGGATTTAGTTAACATTAAAATGTATAGGTCATTACTTACATTAAAGCAAGTTAAAGCTCCTAAAACTTAATTGTGAACTCCTAAATCCCCTAACTCTTTAATTTCTCCTCTCCCAGTTTTGTCATGAAGCTAAACGGTTGTTAGCCGCTCCCTCCTGCTGTTTGCTAGGTTAAGCTAATAGTTGAGTGGTTTTTAGGTATTTTTATCTAATTGTAGGTTTATGAATTTTATAAAAAGTAAAACTATCTCTGAATGACTGGTTTTAGATATTACTGGGATGACCAATGAAGCAATAGAGCATGCTAAATGTGGGAATACTTTCAGCTAACCTGCCAGAGTCACTGTTGGTCATCTTTAGCTTAAGTAAGCAAAAACTTTTGTTGAGGACAAACAGCAAGGTGGAAACTAAACTGGTGAGAAAGATTAAAACACTAAACAATTTATATGGGTTTGTCTTAAACACATCAGTTAATCTTTATATTGAATATTCCTAGCTGTTTGTTAGCTTGTGAAGCCAGCTTCCAAACTGACTCGGCATACAAGTGCTAATAATGCAAACAGCTATTTGGATTTAGTTCACAAAACATATTTTTCAATGTTAGAACCTAAAACTAAAAAAGTTAAAGCTCCTAAAGCTTATTTGTGAATGCCTAAATCTTCCCGAACTGTTTACTTTCCCCACAAAGTTTTCTTAAGCTAAAAGGTTATCTAGCTTTGTTCCTCTTGCTAGGTTAAGTTTAAAATTTACAGAGTGGTTTTGAGGTATTTTTGTCTGAGTCTGCCCAACAAAAATGTATTTTCTATAAATGTCTGACCATTTGAATGATTTTTTTTACATAACTGAGCAGATGACACAATACAACATGCCAAATATGTGTTAACGTGCCTTCAGTTGAGCAACCTGAGAATGGAGCCTCCTGTTTATTAATTGACTGATCAAGCAACATGAATTAGTTTTTTCCTTTTTTCCAAGTTGAACTAGTACTGCAAGTTTTCCTATTTATTTCTTACATTAATAAATTTTCTACTCAAAATTTCCATTCTTCTGTGCTTTGTATCTCAACCTTGTGAAATCATTCAGCATACAATATTGGCAGTAGCTGGTGACCTGACTGGTATGACTGGTTAACACATCCTCATGGGTGTGTTTTCACAAAGGCTGCCAGTTTACCTTGTCATACTTATGTAAATTAGTAAGGTTTTGCTGTTTATCATAATTTCAAGCATTTGTCACATAATCGGAAAGAAGGACACAGTCAACAACAGGCTGCTTTGAAACACATAGGTATATTTAGATATCAGGTCCAACAGAACAAACATGGCATCCTCACTTGAGGTTATCATGCAACAGAAAAATAGTAAGGGGCTGGGCGGTGGGGTTGGGGATAGAGGAAGAAAGAATGGGGGCTTATTTATCCAACACAATATACCAGTTCATCAAGAGGCAGTGAGAATAGAAAAGGGTTAAAACGCTAGATCAAGGAGAAGCAACTGTTGTTTCTTATCCTACCAGCAGAAGGCAGTGACACTCAAGGATCCCCAAAGCAGAGGCGCAGCTGGTTAAGAGGCTCCTGGACAAATGTTTGGTACAGACTAACTTTAGATCAGTCTGAATGTCTTATGGAACAGCTATCATGCTCTCACTAGTTGTTCACTTGCAAATAATTATTCACTGTGGGAGGAATGGGTAATGATAATAATCTCTACACTTCATTAGTGCAATATGTAATAAATTTTCCTTTTTTCCATTCAGCTAATAATGCTCAAGATTGGAAAGGGCATAGTTAAGTGTAGACATTCTGAATGTGCACCTGCTTGTGCACCATGTTTCTCCAACACTTCCTCTCCTCACAGGCTAAATATAATATTGTAATGAAAATCCGAGAAAAAATAGGGAAATATAGGAGAAAGAGGCTTTGCATATGTGCACGTATATCAGGTTAGCTTTAACATCACGCATAATGAAAGTCTGATATTTCAGTAGTTTTTGTTAGTGCTCAAATTATGAATGAAATCTAATGGAGTAAGTGTCTTGAAAGTTTATGGTGCAGGTCTAATAGAAATCAAAGCACCGATCCTCATCAGTGTACTTTATGTGTCTGGACACCCTGTAAAATAAAAAAAATCCAAGTGTCTGAACTTGCTGTTGTCTCATGAAACATGTCCCTTCATCTTACTGCTCTGCAAGCAGACTGATCCAGGAATTCAGAAAAGCATTCAGCTATAGAGATGATCAAGCCCTTAGAGATTCCTCTGTCAGAAGAGATGAGAACTGGGGGAGCTGGAAAGAGGATGGGGTTGCCCCAAAGCTAGAGAAAGATCCAAACATTTCGGAGTAGGTTACAGAGCTACAAAAAGATATCACTGTGCGTAAACTGTTTGTTGTGAGCTTTTGTCACCGTCTGGTTCGTAGGATCATGCAGTATAGTGACAGGTTACAACTATCTTAAGTTTGCCGCTCGATATTAAAGAGTTTTTTTTAAAGATACTTACAAATTAAGAAACAACACAACATGATAATACTGTAAAAGTTAGCCTCAAGCATACAGTGTATATTCACATGCACACACACGCATTCGGACCAAATGAACAGCCGTACCTTAAAAAACATGTGGCGGCTAAAACGATATGTGCTATCGGTGTCGTTGATAAAAATGCATGAATGGGCTCCCCACTGATTCTCTGGGAATTTGTATTCTTCATCTTGAACAAACCTACATATCTCAAAGAAATCAAAATTTCACGCTATCATTGTAAACTGGAAAGCAGTCGTCTCAAACAACTTATCAAACCCCGATATAAAGAATAAAAATAAATAAAACAACATGAAAGAGGAAAACGTTATGTACAAATGAAGAAAAAAATAACATCCATTCACAATTAGAAAAAAAATAGATATCAATAAAAACTTAATGGGATCTTAGGCCTTCAGTTTTCTCAGCGAAAGATCATATAGCAGTAAAATCCCAAGAGCCCCCACCCCACCCGTTCACATCAGACCAGGAAGCTACGCTACATAATACTGCCTTTCAATGCAAGAGAGTGTGCGTGTACAATAAATGAAGACAAATGTACTTCATCTTATGACATACATAAATGTACTTCAGTATATACATGATGTACACAAGTGTTGAAGGAGAAACCGGAGCCATCCCTACGCTGCAGAAAATGTCCACACGGTGCAACAGGCTGCGTGGAAATCCGTCATTCAATATAGCTGGGAACGTTTGCGCCTCTTTGGAGCGATCACTGTATGTATGCATGTCCGTTTATTTTCTTAAATATAAAAGCAAAATGAAAAGGATGACTTCTTCTTATTTTCACCTCAATCCCGCCACACAATAACAACAAAATAAATGACATGTGAACCATCATGCATTGATTAGAGCGACTGAACAGTAATAGAGAAAATGTGAGGAGGGAAAAAAAAGAAAAGAAAAAAAGAGGCTCGTGGCAGGGGCGGTTCAGAACTGAGAGGCTGAGCTGGGATCGCACTGGAGTAGCCGAACGATGGAGGGGTCACTTTTGGCACCTTTGATAAACTCTTCCAGGGATAATTTACCTACAGAAGAGACAGATAAAGTGAGAAAAGCAGACATTATGATGCAGGTATCTGTCTAGTCACTAGATACAGAGGTGCCACAAAACAGGCCAGGAGTCCCTATGGTGTTAGAGTGGTGATAGAAGACGTAAACTAGTACCTGATTTTGTACCTGAATGGAACTTTTTTTCTATGAGTATAATGTATCGGGATTGGAAGACTTGGGTCCATGACTTTTAACCCTTTATTGTCCAAAAAACTTGATATATGCAGATTTTGAGACCTATTACATCACTTTTCACTCAAAAAAAAAAACTTTACAGCCCAGTACTCATCTTTTTCCTCCAGGTGGATAATTTGGAACAAAAAGTTCAGACGTATCACATAATAATAAACCACATAGTGTATGGGCAAATTATTTAACTATCTTAACTGTAACAAATTGTATAAATATCTATTCAAATGAAGACTTAGGATACAGTTTTTTTAAAGTTGGCATTTTCTGCCCATTATTTCTTAAGTCAGGTGTGTTTCTCGAGCCAGACAACCCTACTTTAACACAGCTGATTAAATAAATGGCTTTTTAACAAGCCTGCAAAGAACGTAATGAAAAAATTGAATTATGTGTGTTGGAGTAGAAACATGTCTAATAATGCAGAGCAGTGGGTCCTCAGCATTGAAATGGGTGAGTAGTTCCAACCTCACACAGCTCTCAAGGATAACATCATCTTTGCTACACAAGTCCAGCCCATTTTCCATTCACCTTTTCTTTCCCCTGCTGTAGACTGCAGTCAGTGGGGCTGGGTGATACTGCAATTTTTAGTATTGATCTGACATCAATAAATCCAGGTCAAGCATTGTTTATACTGACATTGATACCAATGCTTTTTGCTTGAAAATTCATTATCATTTTATTATTTTTGTATTAATTTCTGATTATGGTTATAAACATAATAAAAGACAATACAAAGATTTTCATCAAATAAAACATTTTAAATCAACAAACTGGATGGAAGAAATTAGAAATTTAAATCTACATAAGTTTCTTTGTAAACAATATAAATTAATACAATTACTTGTTTAGCCCTTTTTATCTCATACAATTGTTTGATAAAAAATAAGGTCAGCATTACAAATTAGCTAAACAAAAAAGTTAAATCTACCATTGGGTTGGCTTATTTGCCCCTGAAGTCCTCTATTAGAAAAGTATTGTTTTCATGAAATGAATTAAAAGATTTTTTTTTATTAATACCAGAGGGAAATTTAATATCGTAGTAGTTTTTTGTTGTTGTTTTTTTCTTTACAATAATGTTAAAGTTCATCACATTGGTATTGGACGATACTGATACTAGTGCTGGTATTGATACAATTGATACTTGGATCTGTGTGCCCATCCCCAGCAGTCAGTATTCAGAATTCAGTGAAGTAACTTCTGGCTGAGCTTTGAGTTACATTAAGTTAGCTCAGTAGCTTTCAGTTTACTGCTCAGGCCAGCTTCGGTTTGGTAGATGTCAGTAAATACATAAAAACATAAATATCACACAACCTAACTAATGAAAAAACAAAAGTTTTAAGTATTGGTTAAATGTAAGAAAACATCCTGGTTAGACATAAAAATAACCCATTCAATATATTTTCATTGAGGAAAACATTTTCTCCGTTTCTATGGCAAACTGCACAGGAACCTATGCATTCAGAACTGACCGAACCTGTGCTCCTGACTCGGTGTTAGCATGTGACAAGTCGGGAATAAGAAAACATAAACTGGCTTTGCTCTGTAATTCACTAAAAATGTAAGACAATGATTTACAAATCATTCAAACTATGTTTGTGGAAAAAGTAATCATACAATGATGACATATAATCAAGCGGGTACCAAATTCCTGATTTTCTGAAACCTTTGATTGAACATTCCAAGTTAAAGAAACTGCTCAGCTTAGAGGTGATTCAAAGAAGAAATGAAAATACAGGTGAGGCAACATGTTGATGTGAATTTACTCCAATAAAAAAAAGAAAGTCTAGTCATTTCAATTCTCATGTTTTTGTTGTATTTTTATAAAATAAAACTGTCAGATTCAGCCGGCTCTTCGCTCTCTCTGCAGCCATTTCCTCCTCTCACCGTCATTGTTGAGGTCCATTTGTCTGAAGATCTTATCCGTCCTCTTCTCTGGCGTGGATTCATCTTCTGGCATCTTCATCACAGATGACACCATTTTGTAGATGGCCTGCAAGACAGAGCGACAGAGGAGGAGGAAGAGGAGAGACACGGTGGGCGGTGGCAGGGAAAAGGACAGATGAGTGAATCCAAGCCAGGAGGGACCCATTATGGCGGCTCAGGAGGACAGAAAGTAAAACACGACTGAACTGAAACCGGCTGAAGCTGCAGTTCCGAAAAGTTCACCGTTCGCCTTCGTTCATTCCTGATGCCTACGCAGCCATGCAGCATCAGAAAATAATGTCTGCAGCATTAAGCCACCAGGCTACAGGAACATGCATTACATGTGTTAGCAGGCTGCCTGTGTGTGTGTGTGTTTGTGGGTCAGGGTTTACAAGCACAGCTTACAGTATTGATCTGATACATCTTTATCTGTTGACCGATGCGAGCGCCTCCCGTCCCCTGGTAGCATTAAATTAACCTCTGCGAGCGAGCACGGATAAGCTCAGAGTATCAGCTGGCCTCATACACGGATCTAAATTCAGCTTACGTGCCCATTAAATGTCCTCCACTGGGAGCGCACAGTGTTAAACTGGCTGTGGATCGGTGTCACGGCAACACCCTCGAAGGGCAAGGAAGCTTGCCGGGACAACACCTCTGTATATGAAAGAAAATCCTTCCTTCATATTTTCTATATCAGAGTAAAGTTACACACTCCCGATGATTCTGATTGTTATTATAGGACAAAAACATACTGAAGCAGTGTGTGAAAAACCAATTACACCCCATGAGTCAGTAACTTTTATAACCACAGTTACCGGCAATAATTTTAAGTATGACATCATCAGGATCTCTGTACAATGCCGCTCTGGTTAATTTAGGTTTGCATCATTCATAAATGCACAGCTCTCTTAAGATCCGACCAGATTATCTCCATCAGGCTGATGTTTAACCTTTCGCTGCATCATTTCAGCACTTTGATTCTGATCTTTTTCTGTTGTGGCGCTGGGCAAATATAAGGAGATTTTCAAATATATTGAGACTTTGTCACACGAGATGTAGGATGAGGGGATATCATGTATATCGAGTTAGCTTGTTTTGAGTTAAAACTATCTCTTTCTTAGCATTTTGCACAACGGTATCCTTGTTTTTTTTTTTTCATTTTGATACACATCTACTTTCATTTCAGTCAAACATTTTAATGCATGTGTGCTTCTGATCCTTAATAAAAGGGCATTTAGCACTCAAGGCTTTAAATTCATCTCCTCAGATACTTGATCCCAAAAATTTGTACTGAGATATATATATCACATCGTGATTAAGAAAAGAATTATTCATAATCGCCCAGCCGTAGTCTGTCATACATTTGCTGCTGTTTGGGATCATTGTCCTCTTGCATGATCATTGTCCTCTTGAATGAGCTCATGTTTACCTCACATTCAACTCTAAAATACCGCAGCGTGCAGATGAGATAATGGGCAACTCAATGTCTACAAGGCGTCCAGGTCCTGCAGCTGCAAATCAAGCCCATATCATCGACTCTCCACCACCGTGCTTGGCAGCTGGTTGGAGGGGTTGAGCCAGTAGCTTCCCTTTGGCCTGGGAATCCCACATGACATCTTTTTCAGATGTTTTCTGGTTTGTTCATAAGGTGCTTTGCAACTTTCTGCTGCATCTCTTCCACACAAACCATACGTGTTCAGTTTATTTAAAATTCTATAGCAATGAACGTTAATATCTAACAAACTGTAACATGGTGTTTTCCACCTCATCTGGAAATGACCATATACACCTTCCCACATTGATGGCTTCCCTAACATAACTGCTGATGTCCTTCCTCCTTGGCATTGTGTAAACACACACCTGAACTAGTTTATCTAGTGCATTTACATCACCTGGTAGCTACCTTACCTTACGGAGGAAGGGCGTTCTTACCTCTTCACACACGGCTAATAATATAATAACATAAAGATCTACTGAGGACCAGATACATTTTTTATGTCCTGATATGTCAAACCTAAGAAGAGAAAATTGCCACAGCGCAGGTCTGAGTTGTGGTTATGCTGCAGACACGTCCACTGATTGCTTCCAGTGGGGTAAAGGTGTGGTCTGTTAACAAGGGGCACAACAAGTCTGACCTCATCATAACTATCTCCTCCCCCCTCTCAGCGCACAATTACACAATAATTCCCTCCTCTCTCTTCTCTATAATGTAACCTCGATGAGCTCCGGGATAATCCGAGCATTCTGCACACTCAGGGATAAACTCTGGTTAAATTTAACTTGCTAATCCACAAGAACCACCAAACACACACACACATGCACACATACAATATATAGAATGATCCAACCTATACGTTGACCTCCATTATTTCACCCTCAACAGACCTGCAAGGTCCAAGGTGTTGAAATCTGAGACTAGAAGCACTTTGTCTGTGGTGGTGAGCAACAAAAAGTATTTCGTCTCTTTATTGGGGCAAAATGTGGTTCTCGCCCGCAGCCTATGCATTATTCAAGGCAAAGGGAAGTTTGGAAGCTGAAAGATTTATGATATTATTTTGGGAGAAAAAAAAATCCTCATATGGGAGCTGCTGTATAAGGGAAATTAAATCTGCCTTATAGAGGGGGATAAAACTTTACACCAGCCAAATTGAAGTCTAAAACACATCACGATGTGTTACGATACGATGTGTTACGATACGATGTGTTACGATACGATGTGGTACGATACGATGTGGTACGATACGATGTGGTACGATGTGGGCCAGAGAAACTCTATTCGGTCCTATGAGGGCCGAAGTCCTGCAGGTTTTCTACGGCCCAATCCCGTTTGACCCCTTGGCCCTGTCCCTCCACGTTTCAAGTTTGCATGTAGGGGTAGGGTGTCCCAATTCCCAAGAGGGGTAGGGGCAAGTGGTAAGGCTATTTACCGCTTCAAAAGAAGATTTTTCAAACGAAGCGGTATGAAAAGTTTTGCAAAATAGCTGCAACCGAGTCCAAAGAAATACACAAATGCAGGTATTTTCTCAATTAACAAAGGTTTACAATGCATTGTTTTGTTTAATGCTGTTTCAGTGTGTAATGCTCATTTTCTTCATGAAGGTTGAACACTACGGTGCTCTGTAGTCGGCAACCCTCGTCATCTACAGAAATAGTTCTCTATAAAAGCGTCAGCAACCTGCTGCTGCTGTTCAGTACATTTAGGGCTTCATGGTGGACATCATATGCCAGGGGTGTCCAAAGTCGCCCAAAAAGCCACAATCCTGCTAGCCTGGCTATCGCGACTATAATGTGAGCATATAGTCTGGCCAAGACTAATACCGAAACTGTTTCTCAGAAGGTACGGTTGACCCGTCTCCTTCAAATGTCGCTGTTTGTGATTAGTCGAAGCTTAAATCAATCAAAGTTTAAACCAATCAAGCACTCTTTTCTCTGACTTGT
>JAVQJG010076706.1:0-21882 GCA_036024015.1 Craterocephalus amniculus | reverse complement strand
GCATTTAGCTTACTAGCGCCGTTACGCTATATTATTATTATTATTGTTATTTTACATGTAAACAGTAGATAATGATCATCTTCCACGGGAGGCAGAAGCTGCCGTTGTGTTAACAGTTATGCTACTTACCTGTTCACAGCAGGCTGACAAACTGGTTGTTGTCACATCTCGTAAATAAACTCCAGTCTTGCTGACGGTCGAGATGACAGCGGTGCTGCTGTGGGGGCGGGGGTGGAGGGGTGGCGAGACTTGCTCACTACTGCCACCGTGTGGTGTTTTGTGAAAGTGGCGAAGTTGTGGTTTTACTCATTATTACCATCTGGTGTTCGAACAAATTGTTACAAATTGCAACAAATTATTACAAATTCTGCCTTTAATGCTTATGGATTGCAAAATGCTTGTAAAAAGAAAAATATCCTCTACAGAAACTTTATAAAATTAAGAACTGAAGAATCTGAAAGGAGATATAGAACAAATAGGAATATGTAAACTGATATAAGAAATAGTAAAAAAGCATATTATAGGAAAAAGCAAGAATGATATTAGAGGTATATGGGTCCTATTAAATAAACTAAGAAGTGGGACAAAGAATGGCATATCCTGATTATTTTATTGATAAATATGGTGATAATTTTGATATGAATAAAATAGTAAATGGAATATTTTTTTTAATAAATGTTGGACCAGATTTGGGGGCCAAAATTCCTAATAGAAACCGAGAGTGGATCATTGATTAGGAATAATACTCGATCTTCCTCTCTGCGGTGGATGAGACCGAGGTGAAATCTGTTGTTGCGACATGTAAAAATAAATTGTCTATTGATTGTTATCTTATTGATAAAGAAAGTTATTGATTGTATTTTAACACCATTTACATATATTTGTAATTAATCGATTCAAACAGACTCCTTTTCCTTTCCACAGAAAATAAAAACTGCAAAAGTGATACTTTTATTTAAGCAAAGTAACAAACATCTGTACACATATTACCAGCCAGTTTCACTCCTCTCACAATTTTCCAAAATGCTAGAAGAACTTTTCAACAAAAGATTGGACAATTTCTTAAGTAAATATGATCTACTGAACCAGTCAGTATGGATTTAGAGCGAAGTGTTCAACATAATTTCCAGTAATGGAAGTAAATGAAGAAACACGTAGCCCTAGGGCAAACATGTGATTGGTATTTTCATAGACTTTACAAAAGCTTTTGACACAATAAATCATACAATACTTTATAATAAACTGCAACTGTATGGTACAAGGGGAGTGGCACTGGACTGGATTAAAAGCTATTTGTCTGAAAGACAACAGTTTGTGAAGATGGGAGATTATGTATCGGGATGTGTGGAGATTGCCTGTGGGGTCCCCCAGGGGTCAATGTTGGGTCCTAAACTGTTTAACATATACATAAATGATATATTCTAAGTATCTAAATTATTAAAACTATTTTTTATTTGCCGATGATATTACTATACTTTGTACTGGAAAGGACTATAAGCAGCTTATTATAAATAAGGAACTACATAAATTTAAAAAACAATTGAATAGTAAAAGTATCACAAAATATGGTCTGGTACTTATAAAAAGATAATGTAAATGTCCTTATAGATAATGAAAATATTGAACTTGTACACAAGATAAAATTCCTAGGAGTGATACTGGATTGTAAAATTAGCTGGAAGCCCCATATCAGATACATACAAAATAAAGTTGCAAAAAAAATCTTTATTAATAAAATGAAGTATATCCTGGATTATCAATCCCTTTATATTGTTTATTGTTCAATTACCGTACATAACATTGTACAGAAATTTGGGGCAACAGTTACAAAAATACACTATATTTACTAGCAATACTATAAAAGACAGTCCATATCATACATAGTTTTTTTTTAGGGTTAGGGTTAGAAACTCCTGGTTTCTACACTGTAAGCTAATAAAACTACAGAATCTGGTGAATTATCGGACAGGTCAGACTAGTAAGAACTTGTTGCCTTATAAGATTCAAAATCTTTTTACGGAGATGGAGCATATCAATTACGTGGAAAAAACTAATTTAAGTTGCACTTGGTAAAAACTAGGAAAAGCTTGTGTGTTTGTGGGGTCAAGTTGTGGAATGGTCTGGGGAAGAAACACAGGCAATGTCCTAATATCCATATGCAACTGAGGTAACACTGCTTTCCTTTTGGCATCTCACTGGGTCCAATTGCACAATAGTACATTACGTGATGTCATGCGTTCATGTGCACTGCCGCAGCCAATCGGGTTGGCATAAAAACTGGTTGTAATTTGTTACAGGCAGGTACGAGCGAGCCACACTTGGAAACTGTGAGAAGCTTTGCTGCAAGGTACGGTTGAATATCTCGTATTCTATAGCACTATAAACTCCATAGGGGGTGTAACGTACCAACAACCATGGAATGAAGACAACATGAAGTAAATGGTTAAAAATGATGTTTTTATTGACTGGTCTGGAAAAAAGGTTTCAGCTGCATTACCTGTGGGGGAGGAAGGGACAGAAGGTTGTGCCAAACAAATGAAATAAAAACAAGACCTACCTAACCACTTAAAGCTAAAGGGTCAAATCAAACAACAAAAGACCGAACTGACTTATCTACAAAGTGGGGTATCAAAACGTATACAAGGGGTGGCATTAACCGCTATGCTAGTGAACTAGACATTGTTTTGACTAAGGGCAGAAATGTATAGGGTACCCCGGATAGCTAGTCCACAAACCTCCCACCACATACCTGAGCATCCAGATCCAGTCATCAAGGGTCAACCAGAAGCCAGAGAGTGAGTGTGGAAGTGGAGAGAGCAGCCTCCTGAGTGATTGCAGTGAGCAGCCTTTAAAGCAAGGCTCCCAGGTGCAGCTCATTCAGGCAATCAGGGAGAAACCAATGGCTAGTCAGAGCCAAACCACCTAATCATCCAATTAGGGCAAGGACCAAGAGAGAAACAGGAGGGCAAAGTGCCTGCACGTAACAGTGGGGTCAAGTTGTGGAATGGGCTGGGGAAGAACCACAGGCAATGTCCTAATGTCCATATGTAACTGAGGTAACACTGCTTTCCTTTTGGCATCTCGCTGGGTCTAATTGCACAATAGTACATTACGTGATGATGTCATGCGTTCATGTGCACTGAACGCATGACATCAGCCAATCGGGTTGGCATAAAAACTGGTTGTAATTTGTTACAGGCAGGTACGAGCGAGCCACACTTGGAAACTGTGAGAAGCTTTGCTGCAAGGTACGGTTGATTATCTCGTATTCTATAGCACTATAAACTCCATACTTATTGTGAACTCGTGTTAACCTGTAGGAGTCAAATACCAGCGCTGCTGTGCGTCAATCAGAGCCGTAAGCTGAATATAAACAACTGAATGGGTGAGTTGCTATGGCGTTAGCTTCGTCTTCAGTCATTGTACTGCTTAAAATTCGCTGCTGTATTTGTTGTTGCGGTTAAGATCTTATTCCACCCAGTTTCTCTGAATATCGGCAGCAGCATGACATGTAATTGACTTGATGTTTTCACTACATTGTTGACCTTTTTTACTGAAGAATGTGTTTACTATGCATCCTGATGCACTTTAACAAGCAGTCCACACAATTAGCGTGGCTGCTGATGCATACTAGTATAATGATAAATTAAATCGTATTGTGTTTTCTTTACTTTCGATACTTATAATGTAGACTGCATTATTTTTAGTGGTGATTTTGAAATGAACTGAACTTTGAATGTGCATTATAATTGGCCCTGTTCTTCATACAGGGCAGGTTTTTGATGGCGAGCTAAGATGAACTCATGGGTTACTTTCCTGGAGTGTTGGATTATTTAAATTAACATATAAAAATATAATTCTCCAACAGCACAAAAACATATTCTAATTATCATGTTGATAATTGTTATTGTTATTATTATTGTAATGTTATTATTATCTTTATTATTCTAATAACGTGTTGTTGCCATTGCTATATTTAGCTGTACTGGTTTGATTATATGTATTATTGTTGTTGTTGCTATAAAATTTACTGTATTATTTTAATTTCACTATTATAATTGTATCATTATGACTGTTAACATTATTATTAGCATATATATAAGATACATATATGAACTTGACAGTTTTATTTTTCTAATTGTATCATGATCACTATTGCCATTATTAGTGTAATTATTATAGATTCATAAAATATATGATATCTGAATATTTATATAATGTGTATACATACAAATTTGATAGTGTTGCTATTATATTTGTATCTTTATTAATATTACCTTTTTTATGGAATTTTAAAATAAAGACCTGAGAGAGAATCTTCATTCAGTGTTGTGAGTTTATTTGAACAATCGATTTGAGAATTGCATACAGAGCTCAAGCAGTCTGGGTGAATTCTGAGTGACAGAGTTTTCTATACAGTTTTATAATCTCAGTTCACACACACACCTTAGTTGATAAGACAAGGCTCAAGTTTTCAACACTTCTGCAAACCTGTATCTCATCAGCTCAAGGCCAATCAGTTTTTATTGCTACATAAAAATATATAGATATGTTTACATCTGCTGAGCGGTGTTGAAACATGACTGACAATTTTAACCAATGACTTATTGTAGAAGTTGCCTTATGCTCCTGGGGTGGGTTTAGATAAGCTTAGGCTTTCACCCACTCCTTTTGAACTTATGTGTTTTGTTCATTTGTTTTTTATAGATGCTGCTTTGTTTTTTGCTTTATTTTTTTTATATTAAGTTCAAATAAAATTTCTCCATCAATCAATCAAACGGACTCAATGTGATCCTGGTATTCTGAAAACTCTTCCTCTTAATCATTTCCCAAAGCTTTTCTGTCTTCTAAATCATTCCTAAAGCCCAGTGAAAAAAGAAGCTTTTCACCACTTTGATTGATTGTGATGAGGAGCCACATTTTTCGTGACCCACCCCCAATTGCTGCTGGGACAGAGTGAGAGAAAAACACGACAGTTCCAGCAATACATACTAAAAAATGTTGAGAATTGAGAAGCATACAGGCTTGAAGCATATCAATTTTTTTCACATTCAATTACAGTAATTACAGTATTTCAGAATTTTGACACGCACATATGGGTTTTGTGTTAACTGCTATAAATTTTACAGTAATTTCTTTTTGTCATTTCTCTCATAAAGGCAAGTAGCAGTATGAATTGTTGCTGTATTGTGAGCTCTCCTACCCTATTGAGTGCAGGACATAATATTTAAATCTAATCAAATTAAATTAAACTATTAAAGTGTTTTTCATGCCATTGGCAACACAATGTGCTTTGCAAATTCAAAATAATTTATGTATTTAAGAAAATATTTAAATGAAGCAAAATGAAAGCATGCATCAGCACCTTAGTGCTGGCAAGAGAAAGAGAAAGGGGATGACTTTTGTTATGTTTTTAAGATGATATAATTCTCTCTTTGTCACATTTCCAATATAATTCAAGCCCAGTTTTAGAAGACAACCAGATTTCTCACATATTGAGAATGTTTGATGCTATATCTTTTTGGTAAAATAGCTCTCCTGTTTCCAAGACCAAACATCAGTCTTGTCCTGGTAAAACAGTATGGAATTCTCTTCCATCCATGTCTTTATATAACTTTACAGCTTAGAATGATACCATAAACACTTTAGATCATCAGGAGACATGGCATATAAAGCTGTGTATCATCAGCAAAGCTGGGAAATCAGTGCCATGCCTCCTGATTACATCCCCAAGTGGCAACATATACAGACTAAAAAGCTTTGCGCCTAAAATTGATCACTGGGGAACCCCAGACTGGGTTTTATTGGTCCTTGAGAAGCATGTATCCATACTTACATAAAAACAATTAATAGCAATATATGAATAAAATCCTTTTAAGAGCGTACCTGAGCCCACCAAACATCTGAGTCTTTTTAAAGTAAAAAAATAATCTGGAGGTTAATGTATCAAATGGGACACTATAATCCAGGAAAATCAGGTCAGAGAGTTTCTGTGCATCAAACTTACACCTAAGATCACTGACCATGTTTACAAGGCTGCATTGGTACTGTGGCTTATATGAATGAAATTTGAATTAGAAACAATTAAAATAAAACACATTTTTCAATACTTTTTTTTTTTAATCGATAAATTAGAAACAGGTTGGTTACGCTGAAAAATATTGCGATCTAAATCACTGTTTAAGGAATGGGTCTGACACTGCTGTTTTAAAGTGACTGGTGAATGAGGGGACATGTGGGACATTATTCAGAATTACCCTCTCATAGCCGCATGTAGGATTTAAGTTACTCACACACTATACTAAAACCTCTCATATACCATGGTAAAATCATTCACACATTACTGTGAAACCTCTCTCACACCAAACTTAAATCACTCACAAACTACATTAAAACCTCTCACACACTGTACTGAAATACTCTCATACACTATACTGAAAGTACCTCTCACACAAAACAGTGAAATGGTCTCACACACAACAGTAAAATGCTCTCAAACACAACAGTGAAATGCGAGCACACACAACAGTGAAATGGTCTCACACACAACAGTGAAATGCTCTCACAAACAACAGTGAAATGGTCTCACACACAACAGTGAAATGCTCTTACACACAACAGTGAAATGCCCTCACACACAATAGTGAAATTCTTACTATAGTGAAATTCTTTCTCATATTATACTAGAATGCTCTCAATCATTACTAATAATATAATAATAAAGAGAAAATGGTATATTGTAAAAAGTAACCAAAGATGAGACAATATCCAAGTGAAACTAATGTATTTAAGAACACATGAAGAAATGCTTTATTACCAAAGAATACATGGTTTATTTGTCTGGTTGATCTGTCGAATCTGTTAAAAAACAGCTGATGACTATTTTAATTAAGAAAGCTTTTGCTTGATTGTGTTGTTTCCTGTTATCTATGTTATGCTATTACTGTGTTGTATTATTGCAGACATTCTACGGACAGCACTTGCATCTTTGAAAAGCACTCCGTAAATACATTTTTTCTTAATTACTTACTTTTTCATTGTTGTCTTCTTCAATGTTCACTTCTTTATAGACTTCTTTTTCTTAGCCTTCTTTTTGTACATTGTCTTACCTGTTATCTTTGTCATCCTTTTTTTCTTCTTTTAGGCCTTGTTCTTCATTCTTATCCTTCTGGTTGTTATTATTCTTACAGTTGGAGTTGAGGTAGATATCGGATTTTTGCAACAATTTCCAAATGACTGGTTGAGAAATTAATGAGAAGAAAAGCATATCTACAGATATACTGTTTTTTGATAGAAGACATAATTTTGTGCATCTGACTCTTGAGGGTTTTGAGTCCATCTGTACTTATCAAAATGTGGGAAAAAAATCACTGGGCTAAAAGATGGTCTCCACATTTCCTCTTATCAGGTCAGAGTCTAATGATGATGAACAGTTAACATCAATGATCAAGTTCAATCACACATAATAATTGCTTATAGCATTTCCTGTGATATATTTCCACAAATGGGTCTGCAGTGAACAGATAATTATGATGACAGTGCATGTTACAAATTAATGATAATGTGAGACCAAAGGAAAAGATTATTGATTAGGTGGGTTAGCGTCCATTAATTAAATAGTATATTTGATATCTGAATTCTTATGATGTTGACATCAAGAAAAAAAAATATTTTTTTGCTTCTTCTGTTTTTATTATTTACAGGGCACTCAGAAAATAACAATCATAATTATGTTCAGTGAAAAATTATAAAAAGAAAAGTTTGGCCCTGACCGTCATTTTGAATACTATGAAGATGAAGCAAGACAGCAGATATCAAAAACAATTATACTACCAAAAGATATGTTTTTGAATTAACCATCATAATTACACAAGAAGGTCAGTTGAGGGAATACTTTGAAAACTTTCTGAATCTCAGTAATGGTATCCAATGAGGAAGCAGAGTCGGGGGACATGGGGATTAGCTCGGAAGGTGTTGTCCAGCTACAGCGGAATTACACTCAGTGTCGTAATGTTTATTCAGGGGTTGTGGAAAAGACGGTCCTTCGGAGAGTCAAACCTGGAATTGAGGAGGAGTAGTGAGGTTTCCATGAAACAGTGGATCAGCTCTATTCCACCTTCAGGGTCAGGGCATTCGAGTTCAACCAACCAGTCTTCACGCGCTTTGTAGACTTGGAGAAGGCTTTTTTCCCACCTTCTTCTAAACTTCAACCTCATTCATTTATAAAGTGCCTTCCATGCGGTTTGGCAACGCAAAGTGCTTTACATATTAAAAACTGATTTAAAACTTTCACATTTTGCAATATATTAAAACGTAAACTTTCCTGTGATCTTTCTCTCACTTAGTTACACACACACACACACACATGCACACACACACACACACGCACGCACGAACGCACACACACACACACACATATTTACCCACCAACACATTTACCACTCTTTTCCCTCGTATTCTAAAAGTGAAATAAAGTCCAAAGTTTCTGTCTCTTAAATGAATGTAATGAAATCACAATCTGGCTTGACGCTGCTGTGAGGAAACGATATTAAAACTAACAATAAATAATAATAAATAATAATGATAATAATAAAAAGATATAGTAAAAGCAACAAGAATTAGAACTCACACTAAAGACTTAGTAAAATAAAATAATTAAATAAATAAAAGTTCAGTTCATATAGCCTGATACTGAAATCCAAATACAACAAGTGTGTGAGGTTAGCTTGTGTGAGTGTGTGTTTTCATTTTTGAACACGGACAGTCATTAAATAATCATCTTGTGTCTGACTTTGTTTAAATCAGATATGGAAAGCTTCTTTGTCCTCCATGACATTTTGATCTCTGCTTTGTCATTAAGTGAGGGG
This sequence comes from Craterocephalus amniculus, assembly GCA_036024015.1. Taxonomy (NCBI): domain Eukaryota; kingdom Metazoa; phylum Chordata; class Actinopteri; order Atheriniformes; family Atherinidae; genus Craterocephalus; species Craterocephalus amniculus. The sequence goes on along the minus strand of JAVQJG010076706.1, from coordinate 13,015 downwards.
ATGTGATGAAATTTACATAGCCCTAATTCTTCAGCCTGCTGACAACATATTTTTTCAGTGACAGCCATCTTTAATATTTAGAAGAGTACTTTCCAATGCCCTTCAACTGTGCCAGCAGTATTAATGTATCCTTAATGGGAGAGGTTCCATAAATGAGCCTCAAATGGAGCTAGACATTTTAATGCTCGCTAGAATGGCTGTTATTTCCACACTCAACCATAATAGCATTTATTGCATATTTAATAAAGTGTAGGCTTGTATTAATTGTTTAGCAGCCAAAGACTTCATTAAGTGGTTATGATGTCCTGGATGGGTTTTCCCAGTCTACAGTCGCCTCTTTGTCCCTTCTCATCTGTTCTAGTTCTGTACACCACGGCACTGATTAGTTTAAGGCAATTTTATAGTTTCTTTTCATGCAGCCACAAGTGAGAAATGCCTTTATGTGTAGAGGAAATTGCTATTGTCACTAGTTAATAACCTTCCTCATTAACTAATGACAGTGTTTCTTTGTTTTTCATGGCAAAGTGAAATAAGTGAATCTTACTGTGAACACCAGGCTGACAAACAAGAGATTTTAAATTCTTATCTATCTCTCTAGTCTTAAAAAAAGGAAAAGAAAAAGAATAAAAGCCCAATCTTTTAAATAAAGAGCACTTGCTATATCTAACCATTAGCAGGAACCCAATAACTCCAAAATAGCTTCATAGGTTGGTTGATAAAATACCCTCTCTGCCTCCTAAGTTTACATTTAAAACATTCCTGTTTAAAAAATCTTATAGTTGGGAATGGGTTGACTATCCCTTTTAGTTATGCTGCTGTGGGGTTAATCTCCCATATGCAACCTCCCGAGAACAGGAGTCCCACCTCCTTTGGCCCGCCTCAAAAATGTGCGCATTGGGGGCAGAGGTAAGCTCTAGATGAAGTGAAGCTAGGTGATTGGATGAGAGAGGCTGACCAATGTAAGCCGTGAAGGCCACATGGCTTACATTGGTCAGCTTCTCTGTATCTTTGCACGTGATGGACTGATTGGATTTTTTTTTGTTATTTTTGCTCTTCATCTTGTAAGGATTGTACTGTAGGACCATAAACACTATCTAAGCGAGGTTATTTATAATGAACAATCTTTGAAATTGTATACCCTATCTTTAAAACTGAATTACAATAAACTAGATTCTAGTAGTGGTCCCCCAGCCATTCAGTTGGGTTGCTGCTGACCATGTGGATTGCCTGATCTAAAAGAAATCTGCAACTTACCATCTGTTATGATGTATTTTACTACTACATCATCATGTTAACTAATGCTATTTTTAGATTTCAGCTAAGGTCATTTTTAAGACCCCGAAGAAGCATGTTAGTCTGACCTAATGTAATGTAATTACAGGGTGTATTTCTCAGTGCTCTACAGCAAAAACAGGACAGTCTACATGACATATAGTTTTGGGCAGTTAGCTTGATAAATTTGGAAACATATTGCTGCTAATTTACACATAAATTACACATATACAAATATATTTTTTATCAATACCAACTTTCTGGCTCTGTTTTTCATCTCCACCAATTACAGTACTGAGGTTGTCTGTCTCTTTAGCTGCCCCACAGTCTCATGTTTCACAAACAGCCATATCGGATTACTGCTCCAGAAAAGTAAAGAATCTCTTTGAAAAACAAAAAATATGGTATGATAATGTATGATAAAATAATTTGGATGATTCATCTTTCTGTGTGAAATGGCTCCAAACTTTTTGACTGATGAGTACAGAAGTCAGTAATTTTATACTGTCTTTAAATATGTAAAATGATGCTAATGATGAGTAGGTTTGAATTCTTGCTCTGAATATTTGCAGTTGAAGAAAATATATTTTGTTTTCTTGTGCTGCTCTTGTTTTTTCCCAAGGAGACTATGTAAGTAAAGAGCTATTCGGCTGCGATGCAATGCATTACTATGAGTAAACACCAGTTTTATCAATTCTGAAATGAGATCTTATTGTTTTTATTCCCAGTTCATCCATTGAAATTGATGGAACAAAGCAAAAGCTTTGCACCATAATAATCTAATACGCCATATGTATAAAAACTGTGATTCTAAAACCTAAAGGGGGATTTCCTTTGTCAGGATTTCACTTTTGAAAATGAAATGATTAAAATGATAAAGTGCTCTTTCACCGAGTCTAGTCTTTTGTGAGACATTTTTTCCCCGAACAAATCAACAAAAGCTGTAATTTCAGGCCTCAAAATGTGTAAGGACCATTTGAGTACATAAGAACAACTTGTCCTGAATGGTACCATTAGTGTACCTAAAAAATGAAAAGGCATTTTGCCTCCAAAGTTCAACTCAAATAAGTGGGGGTCCCATAATTTTAGGGCACATTAGGGGTTGACTGGAAAGAGTTTTGAATCACAGTCCTTGCCTTTTGAACTCACTTCAAAGACATAAGAGTGCTTAGTACCCTGGTTTGACAGCTTTGCACTCATAAGAACTGGCTGATCTTTGTCACCATTTAAATCCCTGAATGGACTCACAATGATTAGAGATCATTATCGTGATGGCATGATGCATTAGAATGATGACGCTATTCTTAAAGACCTGCAAATGCATTTGGAGAAATTATGAAGAGATATCTTAATGGCCACAAACTATTTAGATGTAAACCTCCCTCTCTTCTTTCTTTTTGTGAAACAGTATATATTTGATGCCAGACTGAGGTGCTTCACATGTTGGTATAAACTGAAGAGACTTGAAAAGCAAAAGAGCCTTGTTAATCAACATCTTTTAACAAGAATAGTTGGCTTCACTGAGGACAAAGCTAGCTTATGTGTGGTGGGCAGTAGTTGATAAACACTTGAGTTAGCACCTCTGTGATTCAGAACACAGACTAATGTACTAAGTTTGATAAGTGAAGGGCAAAACCGCACTCATGCATTTTCATCAGCAGCCCCTGGACAAGGCTCCAACACACATTTCAATACCTCAGAGAGCCCTTACACAACAGATAGGCAGACTGTAGCTGTAATGTACGTCCCGGAACAGCCATTATTGGAAAGAGGTTGCGAGGACATCGTATTGAGGAGACAGTAAAAACCGTTCAATGAGAACTTGGATACTTGCTTAAAAAATTTACGAGGGAAGATAAACTGAAGGTCCATCAATAGACAAACCTCAGCAAAGACCAAATAGAACACCTAAATTTGAATTAAAGAGTGGATATATCAGGCTGTCTGTGTCTCTACACATGTACAGTACGTTGCTTTACAATAGCTTTCTAATCGGTGTAAAGATCTTGCCTCTTACTTTGCAAGGTTGGCGTGAACCCTCCTGCGCATTGTCTATCATTGTATAGCAGCTACAAATACTGCTTGCGTGGAACGGGCTGGTATATTCTAGATCAAATAAACAAATGTGTTGTACAGAAGTCAGCAGCTGGCAAGCCATAACTGAAGTTGAGTGAGCATGACTTTGGCATGAAGGTTGTTTCAAGGAAGCTTGAGTTCTGAAAATGCACACCAACCATTTGACTTCAAATTCCTTTCTGTCTTTACCGTAATACACTCAGGACTATTTGGAACAATGTCATTCTCTTTTATGTTGCATTTTCTTGTTCACATGAACAAAAACATGGTGCTGTCCAAAAAAATACCATAGTTGTCTCTGTATATCTGATTTGTTTTGTAGAGGAGATCCAGAGGAAAACTACTAAGTAATGACTTACAGCACATCATTTTATTTGTGAGAACATAAAAAATCTAAGCAATGTTGGAGTATTCCCCTCTTTTTTATACTATTCAGTGATTTAATAAGAAAAAAAGGAAAGAAAATGATTGGCTATTTAAAACATGCAGGTCATCACCTCTGACAACAGCCCCTTATCACACCAAATTCAGACCATGGTACAAGCCGGCCCCATATTCTTTTTACACCACCAATCCTCTTGTAGTTTCATGCCAAGCTTAGCAGACTATCTGTGGGTGGATATGATTTGGCAGCAAATTATTTTAATGCGGAGACCATGTCTGTGTGCTGGACACACATACCAAAAAAAAAAAAAAAAAGACACACAAGAAACATGTTACACTCTGCAGAGCAACACTGATGGAGAATCTGTCTTTTCCCCATCTGTCTTACCCTCTCAGTCCAGTGAGCTGTTCCCTATCTTTTCTGCTGGTAGAATTCACTCATTCTTAATTGATTTGTAATTATGCCTTTGACCACCCTGGCACAAACTCACAGATATGTTTTGATGCAACACAAATTTATTCTCATAATAATTGAAGAAGTCTGCTTTAAAACAGTTGGAAGCTCTTCCCATGACTAAAAGCTTCCAGATCTTTTCAACTTGACAGCAACATGTTTTACCATGCTGTTGGTGTCCATTTTAAATCTTTTACTGGCACTGAAACTACAAGTGCCAGTGGTGTCAATTTAAATTTTATACAGAAATGTTGATATTTGAATTTCTTGGTGAGTTAAGGGTTACATCATTAGCACTGGTAGTCATGTGCTGTGGCGGGATCTGTACACCCACAGCTGCATAATTTACACAGAGTTTCATGTTGACTATTGATCCCATGTTTTCTCATTTTGTATGAAAAGAGTCTCTGCCTCCTACTGTGCACACAGCAACGTCTATCAACACGTAGAGTTCAGAAGATAAAAACATTCTGAAGACTTCTGACCAGTGCTGATTTTGAGGAACTGTAGTGTAGTTATCTGAACTGGCATACAAAGTCCAGTTTGTACTAATAAGCATGGGCTAGGCTACCCATTTTTTCCTCATTCACAGAAACAAGCAGTCATGTAATGACAATGAGGGAGGACACAGGCCAAAGTGAAGAACAGAAGCAAATTGTTGGGTTTTCTTTCATTGACATCATAACTCCTATAAGAAAATGGGATTTTAAATCTGAAATGTCAAGCTTTCCCTATTAAGCCTCTGCCTTTGTTGCATGAATTGATTGTTATTGATCATGACTGATAGTCATTATTCAACTCACAAATGTAATTTTCCATCTTCTGTTTGTGCATTTGGGACACAGACGTGACAGTTATGTCAAATTGCATCTTTCATATTTAAGTCTTTGTATCCAATGTGCATCAGAGGAGATTTAAACAGTCTTTGAATTATGTTGTGCTCTTTATTTACTTATTTTGTATGACAAAAATGTATAGACACAGGGGCATTTGTCCGTTTTGAAGCCACTCAATCCACCAGGAAGTCTCAACAAGCACAGATCCTTGTTACAGTTTTCTGTCTAAGATGGACGATGTTTTTCAGCTACATCTGCGGTTTGTGTGCAACAGCTCATGAAAAGGTCAGCATGCAGCTAAATTACTGGTGTGTAACTAATTTACAGTACTAATTTTTAGTCTCGTCAAATGTCCGCTGTTAGCTGATGGCGTAAATATATTGTGGAAAAGCCTTTATAACGTTATAGCAGCTTGCTCAGTAAATCTAAGGGTTGCCTGTAAAAGACTACTGAGGACAAATCTCAGACTTTGCTTGCTCAGTCAATAAATATTAGTTTGAGAATCATCATTAGTATTTCCGATGCAGTCCGTGTTCATGTAAACAGGGCAGACAGTTATGAAGTGAGATCATAACATGCCCACGACTACATTTACTGAGGTTGTTAGAGCATGATGTGGACATAATAGTGAAAACAACTGGAGAAAGAGAGATTAGCTTCTTTTACATAACTCTGTTACTTTGTATCACCACAAGTCTTGGGGTCGTACATATAAAACAATTTCGTGTTTGGACTGGCTAGACAAAGGAGGAATCTAATTTGTTCACTTATGTGGTTTCACTCATTCTGGCTTCTGAATTTGTGTTTGACTTGTGTGTGTTTGTTAAAAAATTAAAATATCTTTAGTGATTAAGACCTTGTAACAATACACAAAGAACAATTATGATGTACTTTGAATTTGTCAGGTAATGAGATTTAGCTAAAATATAAAAAGCACATCCAGAGAACCTGCGAGCCAACTGGCAAGCCATGTTTTAAAGACACAGAAGGTGGTAATGAAATAAATTCAGAGAAGGTTATGCTTTGAATGTGCTTCTCCTTTTTATTTCAAATAGAAAGGAAGGGGCCTTGTGCAATTGACGACTGCAGGACACAGTGAAAGCAAAAGGCTGTAAATGGAAGGGAAAAACAAATTAAATGAATAAAATGTAATAGTTGAACAAAGGTAATATGATGGTGGATGATTAAGCAGCAATATATCTTATTGACACTTTAAAAGAGTAAAAAAATGCTTAACAGACCTGAGAGTGAACTGCTGACTGATGCACATATTTTTTTCTTATCATGGCTCACCTTCTTACTTTGTATGTCTATTCAAATGTTACATCATAGTTACTTTTTTTAAATTAACCTCTGGACCTTCTCATGTTTGTCAGTTAATGTTTATCCAGACTGCATCAAAACACCAAAGCAGATTCCTTACATGTGCAAACCAATTTGACTACTAGATAAACCTCATTCTGATTATCTTGTCTGTTTAATCCAACTTAAACCTTTTAAATAATTAATCAAGTTCTGAAAATATCAGTTTCAGATTTACATTTGAAACAACTTCTTTTGACAATGAGGATGCAGAAAGAAACTTTACTGCTGCAGATCTGTTCTATTGGATCTTTGAGATTGATGTCCCACGTTCTCAGTTTGCCGTCAAACCTTAAGAGTCACAGCTAATTTTAACATTAACCTTGTTCTAGCACTTAGTTAAAAGTGTTTTGCTTGGAGTATTGCTTTTAAGATGCTCTCAATTCTCAAGGCATTCATGAATGTGAAAAGTAAAGCCAAATTACTCCTGCGCTGTTCCACTTTTAATATTTGTCTGGAGTATTAACCTATTTTTCTATCCACACTGGGATCTATATTTACTGTGGTCTAAAAAGTAAAATATTGTGAGTGGAAAAGTACCTCCAAGTACAGATTTGTAATGTTTGTCTATGAAGATGCAGTGTAGCAAATTTCAAAAGGAAATTTTCTGAAAAGTGTTCCTTTTTTCCATATTAAATCAAACGCTCTTGTCCGTGGTAAATGGTGTCTAATGGCACTCAGAGTTACCCAGCCAAGACTCTCACAGCCTCGGCAATGATAGTGTGTCTATTTTCCAACTGAAACCTGAACCTCCTTTTATCTTCAATGCTCCTCTTGTTGACATAAGTGATGAATCTATGTTTGAACTAATACTTAATGTGTTACTGTAATTACACTGTACAAAGATAGCTGTTGGGTGAGGGGTAATTGAAAGTCACAGATATGAATTTTAAATCCTTTGTGTTTTCTTAATTGCCTCAGGGATGAGAGGAAAAACACAATTTGTGGACTGAGCATTTAAAATTAGCACACTATATCTTTCAATTCAACACTTCATTTACATTCCTAATGAAAAAAAGGCAATTATCTTTAATCAGATGTTTGCATTTTCACCTCTATATATAGTTTGTCATTTAATCATGAAGTGATCCTGCGGTGTGGGGGTGAGCCAACATGATCAAGGAGGTGACCCGCCTCTCCTTGCCGTATCTATGAGACTAAATTATTGTACTTTACACTAAAATGAGAGCAACTTCACAGATCTTATTAAGAGACGGCAGAGACCAAAAGTAAATTCACTGTGATTTAATTCCACCGAAGTGCACAGCAATCTTCAGGGTGAGGATGCCTGTGTATGTACGTGTGCGTGTGCGTGTGCGTGTATGTGTGCGCGGATGTGTGTGTGTGTGGGGGGGGCACAACTATGTCTGTGTGCACAATCGTCTGCGCCTTTGCATGGAAGCAAAGGGTCAGGGTCACACTTCAACTCATTGAGAGCCCGCAGGGAACAAACTGAGCCTGTTAGAAATAGTGCAGAGACAAGCTTAACCTATTTTTAATAGTCCGTTCCTCTCCATCATTCCCTTTCCACACTTGTCCTCTGTGACAAAAGGCTGCTGTTTTGAAGGTTAACATACTATCAATAAACTGACATTGAAAAGTTCACAGTATTTTAAGACATCACACTACAGTAGAATTTCAGATATGCAGCATGTTCTTGCATTTAAGAATTTTCAAAAAAAGGCCTGGGGAAAAGTTTTTTAAAGTAGGCTATAACATAACCTCGGTGTCCATATTTACTGAAGGTTAATGCATCGACAAAAGGTTAGTTAGTGACTGATAATAGATTCAGACAACTTATCTGTGAGATGGTGAATGATTAATGCTGGTAAAACTGTGGAATACTAACAGCTCCTAAACAACATTTGCAAAATGAACATGCAGTAGAACTGACAGCTGAAAGATATGGCTGTTTTGTGGTGCTGGAATAATAATTTTACACTACATTACTGCAGGTATTTACAATTCAGAGACTGCAGTTGCATATTTAACTACATCAATTAAGCCAATAGTTGTGGAGATGTCAGATACTCCACTGATGCAAATCTTCAGCAGACAGGGATGTGCCATGTGTTGTATTATGACACCAGCTGCAGCGGCTTCCCGATGGGAAATAGTTTTGATGTTTTCCATAACTGCCACTCTTCCGCTTCATCAGGATTCCTCAAAAAATGTTTTGACAGCTAAACATGTGGTGATGCTCACCTCAAATGAGGGACATTCAGGCAAGTTTAGGAGAAACTGTCAGAGCTATCTGTTTTGCTAGTGGCAATGAAACAGCAAAGAAAAGAGCTTGATTTGTTTTTTTATTTGTGGTCTGAAAGATTTGTCCTGGCAGGAATTGGCCGCAGTTTTCCCAGTATGTGTTCGGTTTAATTTCAACTTTAGTTTATTATGCACAACGTGAATGTCAAACAGAAAAGAAACAGCTTTTATGAAATGGATAAATAAGCTTTTCTTTAGTACTTGCACAGCTTGAAGCCAATATCTTGGAAATTGTATTTAACAACTGCTCAGTTTTAAGCGATTATTTTTCTCTCAATTAGTTAGTATAATGAAGACATATTTACAGTTAGAATATTGGTTAATTTCCAAAATGTTGTCTATAAATTGATCTGCATAGTATTGATTTCAAACTACATTAATGTACCCTTACATACTGGCTGTTGCATTACAATATCTGCTAATAATAAAAGCTTTATAATTGTCAAAAAAAAGTGTGTTAAAATACTCCAAATATATAGTACTATTTGTAGTAACAGGCTATGTCAGGAATTGTAGATTTGTAAATGGCAAATTGTTTTTACTCAAAAAGCAGTTTTAAGACTTTAGATGCCCAAATTCTACCTTGAATGATCACTTATAAATTTTATAAACTGCTTAGTGTAATTCAGGTTGCAGGGGGCCGGAGGCTATATGAGCAGTTGGCAAGCGAGTGACAGGGTGCACCCAAAACAGGTTACCAGTCTTTCACATGACTTAAATATCACAAAAACTGAGAGATGCAGAATACACAGTTTCTTGTTGATACATTGGTAAACAGAAAATAAAACAGGTGGCTTTGATGGTTCTTCATGAAAGCAGGCATTTCTTAGCAATACTGGACTGTGAGGACTGTCGTCTGTTTGTGACAGAGGCAGCATGTTGAGGAGGTGATAGAAGAAGGCTTACAAGGAATGCACTGAGTGTTAAGGGGCGTCATAATAAGTGAGAGGTTGAAGCCAGAAAAGTGTCAGAGGGTTGAAAGGACTGTGAATAGAAACACTGGCCCTGCTTGTCCTGTCATTTCAGCAGACTCTCTGAGGACAGCGTTGTTTCCGGAAGCCTCAGTTTCCTCCTGCTGCTGGTACAAGACAGCCTATCCGCGGCCATCACTGCTAACAGACGCCATCAGTCACACTGGCTCAAAACCATTCGCTTCCAATCTCACCACTGCTGTGAAGGCAACTGCTCGAGCTTGTCTTGCAAATCTGCTCCTCCGTGTGATCTGTAAGCCAAAGACATATATTTACCCGTACTTACAACACACACACACGCACACAACACACACACACGCACACACACACCCACATACACACACACACACACAAAACACTTTCATCATTTTGCAAGAACCGAAAAAATGCCGGTGAATTTGTCACTGTCCTGCTTTTTCTCTCCACGTAGTTGGATGCCGGATTTACAGACAAATAATCCACCTCATGTCATTCTCTTCTTCTAGACTTATTGTCTTCATGTAAGCATTAAGGGCTCACCATGCCATCTAGCCTCATAGGTGGAAACTTGCCCATCATATTTTTGGAAGAGGAAAATATAGTTTGTCATTGTTGCCATTTCATTTGTAACAACATTAATGCATCCTCGACCTTGACCACATGACACAAAATCTAGTCAATTAAATATTAGACGGTATCCATGTTATTCTTATCAATTAAGAGAGGACATTTAAGACAAGCAGTGAAAACCTGGTGTGATTTAGCTATTGTTAACTGTGTAAACTTATATGGTCTTTCTATCATAGCTGTCTGTGATGGACTAACGACCTGTCTAGGTGTGTACCCTGTCTCTCCGTGCTGATTTCTGGATAGGATCTAGGCCACGAGCACCCTTGTATTGGATTTAATGTACAGAAAATGAATGAATGGATACCATATTTGTATTTCATTATGTGCTTTTTACTCAGGCCTTCTTGTACAGGAGCAGTTAGTGTTAAACAAATGCTGTTTACAGTGCTTATTAAGAAATTTGTACTCACTGTGATCACTGCACCACTGTGAATTTCTTTCTGTGTTTCTCAGTGCTAATCTTGGTCTACCCAGGTTGCAGCATACCAAGCTATTTAAATCTTTTAAAAATCTAATATCATGTCTGAGAAGCATCACACAGATGAATTACAAATCATTCATTGGGTTATATATTATACTTTGCCACATCTGAGCTTTTCTTTATAACCAGACCAGACAAGCCTGTGGCCTTTTCCAGGCTCTTGTTAGCAGTTAGCACATCTGATTTCTTCTTAGCAGTGAATCACACAAGCCAGCCAGGACTGTGGCCTGCTCTAGGCAACTGTTAGCCCTTGGCACCTCTAATTTCTTCTTCTACAGCGTTTCATGCTGGCCAGCCCACAGTGGCATCCCCCAGGGTTCTTGTTAGCTGTTAGCACATCTCAATTCTGTCTGTGTCCATTGTTTCAGTCACCCTTTTGGTCATCTTCAAGAATCTTGTTCAGGAGCATAAGTGCCTGTGGCAAAGGAGGAATGTAACATTCAAAATCTACAGATTTTATGCTCTTCTGCTCTACTCAGTCATTGCCTTTCTTCTTCAGTGCATCAATAACATCAATAGCATGATTAGCAAGCATACATTTCTTTGAAATTTCCAGGTTAGGTCAATAGAAAAGAACTGGGATGGATGGTGTTACAGGGAACCTATTTAAGGTCAAGATGGATTTGTATGTGCGCTTTAAGTGTTTGATTTAGTGTCCGATTTTTAGGTCAGGTCTGAACAATTATTCATAATCTTTCGGTTTCTGTAAACCAAAGACTCCAACCTTCCGGACCTCCCTGGAAAAATAACCAACATCAAATTATATAGAAGTAGACTCCATAAACAATGTTTAATGTTCACTGGGGGGAGCTGCAACAGAAGATACAAAATCATTCAACACACATTCCTCTTTCTGGCGACTATTAAGTAATTTCAACCGTGTGAAAAGAGAAAAGAGAATCACACATTGCTATGGTTGTGCATGTTATCACACACATGCCTATGCCTGCAGTCAAACATTCTTCACGCTTACCTGCTTTCAGCTCACTTCATGAAATGTAGTGCCCAAAAAAACACAAAAAAACACAAAAGCAATTTAACCCTCCTTATTTTTCAAGATTCTGGTAGTTTTCATGCATTGCATTTAGAATTTTTATCAGAAACAAAGATATGAATGGAGCAATTTTTAAAAATTCAAATTTAACTTTATCTCTTCATGGGAAGTTAATTGTGGTCATTGTAAACAGAATCCCACTAAAATATAACTTTATCCACCAAACATATTTTATCTCTTCAGTTTTAGCATCTTTTTTTGGCTTTAGCACAGAAACCTGCTATCTTTTTCATGCATGTTTCATTCCCTGTCTGCTAGATGTTAAGAGTTTCTTTGTGCTGTTACGTAGCCATGGTTTATGAGCTGTCGACTGCAAAACTTCATTTTATGGTGAAAATGTGGCAAGTGCAATAACTCTGTTAAAAGCTCCGTTAGAGAAAAACACAGAAACTTTGAATTCAAGGCCACGAAATCTTATGCCATGTCTGTGAGTCTGAGACCCCATGATTGACAGCAGTGGTTCCAAGCCTATTTTCCCTGAGGACCACCTGCACACATCTACGAAATGTTGTGGACCCCCTACAGTACCTGCCCAGTGGTGAAATGCTTTCATGAACTAGCTTCTCACCATGAATGATGCATTCTGAATTTTTTTCTTTGATAAAACCAAAGTTAAGGTAATTGCAAACAAATAGCCTTACTTTTACTCTTTCAAAAAAAGGAAAAATCATCTGCCAGTGGTATTCCTCAAACACATGTTGCATGTGAATCAAATGAGTAAAAAATAAAAAAGGACTTAAGCAAATACACTTTAAAGCTGCAGTCTTCAACCTTGAGAGGACAGCGGACTAAAGGCCTTTCCACACTGGGACTGATGCGAATAAACGGAAGGAAATTGCAAATAATTCGGAGGTGAAAAACCGCTGTCTTTATCTATACACACCGTCTGATACGAAAATGCAAATCAATTATAAATATTCCAGAACAGACTCGGGAGGTGAAGACAAACATGGATTAAACGTCAAGCTACGATGATATTGTCCTGTTGCTGACAAAAACAAAGAAAAAAAGAAAACATTGGGTGCATCCTATCCTAGAGAGGAGAGAAGAAGTCTCCACAGCTTCTTTACCTCCTCCACTATTAAGTATTGAAGTTTTGGTACCTTTTAAATATCAGAAGGAGTCATGTTGGTTAATTCAGCATTATAAGAAAAGAGACAAACACCAGAATTATGCTACATTTTCTTTGTTTGAGGAAAAGGAGAAAATACATAACTCTCGAGAGGAGGTCTGTTCGTAGCCTTAGCTGCT